>JAPKLW010001486.1:64896-124684 GCA_026898455.1 Plectranthus barbatus | reverse complement strand
CCCAACTGCTTCACAAGTTTTATCATGCTCTTTCTTCTTTAGTTCTAGAGTGCAGTTTTCCTGTTCACTAGATTTTCCAGGAATCTCAACTTGCTCTTTCTCAATGTGAGGAGCCTCTTTGTCTGAACCACTCCACAACTCCTTAACATTTTCATTGAGTTTTTCCTTCTCTTTCTGAGGCTCTTTCTTTTCACATCCCCACTTTTCAGATTTTCCGTCTTTAAATCCCACGTTTTTCTTTTCATTAATGTTATTACCATTCCTCAATTTCTTCCATTGCTGAATAGCTTCTTTAATTATTTCTTTAGTTCTATCAAAACTTTGTTTATCTCTGTCACCCCAATCCCAGTGCTTCCCGTCTTTCCACTTACTATCCTTGTCTTTGAGTTTGTCATCCCCTTTTGCATCGATCTTGTTCTCTCCAACTGCTTTACGAGTTTTATCATGCTCTTTCTTCTTTGGCTCTAGAGTGGAGTTTCCATGTTCACTAGATTTTCCAGGAATCTCAACTAGCTCCTTCTCAATGTGAGGAGCCTCTTTGTCTGAACCACTCCGCAACTCCTTAACATTATCCTTTTTATTGTTTTTTTCCTTCTCTTTCTGAGGATCTTCCTTTTCACGTCCCCACTTATCAGACTCTCTGTCTTCTTTTCCCACATTTTTCTTTTCATTACGGTCATTACCATTCTTCAATTTCTTCCATTGCTGAACAGTTTCTTTAATTATTTCTTTAGTTCTCTCAAAACTTTGTTTATCTCTTTCGCCCCAATCCCAGTGCTTCCCTTCTTTCCACTTTCTATCCTTGTCTTTGAGTTTATCATCCCCTTTTGCATTGATCTTGTTCTCCCCAACTGCTTCACGAGCTTCAGCAAAGACCTTATCATCAACATATAAACTTTCCTCGCCAGCATTAGCTGGGCCGTGCAAGCTACCTCGCGATGATTGCCAGGTTTCAGCATTTCCTCCTGGAATATCAGGATATTGTTTCAGACAGTGTTGTTCTTTCACATCTTTCAAATTCGAGTGGCTGTTAGATCCACTATAACCATCGTTATCCAGCTTCTCATTGCCCTTAGGTTCAGAATTAGTGTCCCTTTCATGTTTTGATTCTTTATTATCATCAACTCTGCCATCATATTTATCAGATTTAGCAATTTGGGGCAACTCCCTGGACTCAGACTTCAGGTTGCAATTCTCAACTTTAGATGGATTTGACTGTGCGGAGTTAGGGCAAGATGAGGATGCCTTAGATTGAGCAATCTCATCATTCATAGAAGAAGCAGTATGCCCAAATGAAGATTCCTCTATATCTTTACGCACAACTTCACAAATATCTGAATCACCACTGCCTGAAGAACTGATATCACCTACCCCAGTTTGATCGGAGTCGTCTTTAAAACCAACATATGGGATTGTCATCAAAATCGGTGGCAGTGTACGTCCGTTAGAAGGATTTGAAAATTGTTTCCCAGGAATCAAAGGAGGCATCAAAGGCAGCGGCATCAAAGTAAGTGGCAGTAGACGTCCATTAGAAGGATTTGAAAAATGCTTCCCAGGATTCAGAGGCATCAAAGTCGGTGGCATTGTACGTCCGTTAGAAGTATTTGATCGTGCGGAGTTAGGACAAGATAAGGTCGCCTGAGATTGAGTGACTCCATCATTGATAGAAGCAGTACGCCTACGTGAAGATTCATCTGTATACAAATATTTATCCTTCTCTACCTGAAAACCTGAATCATCACTGTCTGAGGAACTGATATCTATATATTTTAAAGAAGCCATCGCAAAAACTCAGAGGAGCCACCAAATCTGAACGAATTTGAAATTCAACACCTCAAGACGCAACAGACAAACGTATCGGCGTGCAAGTGACAACCATCTGGGAGAAACATCATGACTTACAAACATATTAAAAAAAAAAGCCTCTAATAATCATGTAGTCCACCAAGGTTGAGTGTCAATAGCCATTCAGACGATCCTCATTTTCAGTCACTCAAAGAAGTCACGCACATCGGTTGTCTAGCCCGAGAATCTTAATGAACTGAAACACCAATCCTATGCAAGTCAGCCGGAAGAATCCGAAGCAGTAGCGTCTAGCTCAAAACAAACCTCGTAGTCGAAAAAAAACCGTGTACAGATACGAAGTAATGAATTACGAAATAGTTTCCTAAATTAAAGATTAAAAAGTGGATGCAAATGCAATTAAACAACATGCATGAGTGAAAGAAGTCGAGGAAACAAGAAAAAATGCATCTTGACGGCAAAACCCTTTTCTGGATGACCTCCCCCAAAACTTCGTTCTTATTAGGGAACTTCAACAGGAAATAATTGGGGTTAAAAAAAAAAAAAACAGAAGAGTAAAAAGGGGAAGTTTTTCAGAGTAACATACCACGGATTAGTATGCGATCCTGCAAAGCGGATGGCGAAATGAAGCAGTGAAAGCGTGTCGGAATCTTATCAAAGCCCTAATTCAACAAACATTCTTGGATTTGCGCACTCAAGAACCCTACTACCGTTGGCTTCCTCGTTTAAACTTAAACACAAACAGTAATCAAAATAATATTTAACTCCAACCTCCATAATCTAATTTCATGACTTATTTGCACAATTCTTCCATTTACAGAACTCGACCCAACTTCAAACTCAACCAGGCTCTTTTCTCTTCGTCTTTTTTCTTCTTCTTCGATCGAAATAGAATCTATATCTATCTGTAATACTAAACCACACCCCAAAGTTCCCGCTCATAAATTTCCCGCGCTCAAATGCCATGCAACACGCAAAATATTAATATCAACAAATTTCATACGATTTCCAAGAAGACTGCCATTGTCAGCTCAAAAGAAGTATACAGCAGTACTTTTCAGCATTGGAAAGGGAGAGTATAAATTCAAATCTAAAATTGTAAATTTGAATTATAAGAATTCAAATATTTTCAGTTGAGAAAAATCAAAATGATTAGACGTGTTGGGCCTAATATTCCTATTTCATTTTCGCTTCATTCATTATCCATGTAGCACTAACGGGAGTCGAGAGCCATTTGCCCTTCCATTGAGATGCTTTATATTGTAGAAGGGTTGCATTTTTCCGGGGGCTTTCATCTCCACCCTTTTTGATGGTGTATCTTATAGCTCTGGTCTTGGATAGATTACTTTATGATATTTGAAATCTCCTCTGCAACAACACTACTATCTTCTGTTATATTGACCTTAAAAAGGAGGAAACGTTATTTGATCTTCATTTGAATTGGCATTTTTTATTTTCCCCGACTGTTAATATGCTCTAACATTTATAATGTTTAATTCCATGCTCAGATTATCTTGCTAATGGCAGATCCAGGAATTTTTAATAGGTGGTTAGATTATAGAATGGAGTCAAATCAAAAAATTATTTCGGCTCCTCTTTATTTTCATCATATTTCTCTTCATCTTCATCTTATTTTTCTTCCTTGTAACTTATTAGAGAATGGAGCTAACTCATAAAAGGGGAGCTAGAGCCCCCCTCTAACATACACATAGATCCGATGCTCGTGTACAGATGAGTGTTTCTCAACTGCATGACTTCTGCATAATTCTTGGAATACATAAATCTCCAAAATCGGAGCTATAACAGCTGAAAGCATTCTGGAACACTAATGAATTACTTGCATTGGCATCTATGAGGCTTTTCATACGTATTAGAGTCATCCACATAACTCATATTTATTATACTTCTCTTCCCTTTTGACTGCTATGTTTGAGAACAAATGAACCAATTCTTGCTATAATTTTGAGCAAAAGAGTATTTATTTGTTCTCGGACATCAATATGGGCAGCATAGAATACATCAGTTAATTGTCTGTGCTGTATTATTCTCTTTTGCCATATCATGAAAATTAAAAAAATACTCGAGCAGATTAAACGTAAATAGGGGCATATTAATAAAAAGGAAGATATGCACGTCTAATAAGAATTTTTTTTCAATATTTTTCTCAAAAACTTGGTTTCAAAATAGTCGAAAAATCGACTTTAAAAAATCATTGTGAATAAGATTAGTGCTCCTAAATATAATAAATCAGCATCACACGTTTCAGAGAAGATATTGCAAATTGTGTTGGATAAAGAATAAATCTTCCAAAATACACCAATAATATATGTAATAACGAAGAATTTTATATCCGATAAAATTAAAGAATATGATAAACCATACACTCACCTTCTTAACTACAAATTCATGGGATTTGGTATCAAACAGCATAAGTGAATACAATCATAAATAGAAGCAGTAGCAGCATTATTGCATTGTGTAGTAGAAGTAATGCTGATTTACATTATTAAGTAGTCTAAGATACATGAACAGCCAAACTTCAAACCCCTCCCTAATTTTGGGAAAGAAAATGTGCACGAGCAAGATGGTATTCTCTCCCACCAATCCAAGCACCAGTTTGCGACCACGATATCTCATCCCATTCAAGATTATCCTCCAAAACCTGCTCAATTTCAGAGATCCAACATCACCAACAATATATAACCACATATTTATAAAATTATTTAGTAGAATAACTGCCCAATTAAATGTTCTAAACTTCAAAAAAATATAATAATAATAATAATAATGAGATGATGAAGAATAATAAGAGAAACGGCAAGGAAAGTTTACCTCTACATGTTCGATAGGCAATGGGATTCCAATACTCTGCATGCTTTTCTGAGGAAGAGGGCGCTTACAGCGAGACCATCGGAATATGTCCGTCACAGTGCTTTCACCATCCACAGCACTTCGTTCACCATTAATAGAATGTGTGTTGTTAGTTTGAGGTCGTCCGGTTTCTGATCCGTGTGCATGAGATGCTGCTGCAGCTTTTACTACCTTCTCTCCATTAAAGCAAAGTTCATACCTAAAACATAGCCCCATTAATAAGTTGGAGAAGTGATGGTTAAGGTGGTGAAAGCGTCTTGCCTGTGACCAACATGTCATAAGTTCGAGATTTCCCGACGACATCTAGGCGTGTAAGTTTAAACAATGTTTGTCCCGTGTCATTAGTCACATTTTGATAGGGCACAATAACTAATGTTTGTGAGTGTAGTGAAATTAATATTTTATTGATGTGAGAGAATTTTTTTCCATTTTAGGAAATGTGACTGAACGGGACAGACGAAAATGAAAAATGTGACTAATCTGGCGGGGATGGAGGGAGTATTATATAGGCAATACCAAACCCCACGAGTTATTCCAATGTTCATATAAAAGCATATAAATGAGAAGTTGACTCATGATGTAAGAGGAGACTTCATCAAACCCGGGACATAATACCATGAACTTACTGAGGTTTATCATTGTGCTGTTCAATTGATAAAAAATTAATTCTTTTAGACAGCTGGCCTTATATATTAAGCCAACCCCCCGATAATGTGCACAATCAAATTATTTCTTTGCACCTAGTGTTCAAATCCAAGGTGAACTAAAAAATGCACTCAGAGAGTACAAATTAGTACTCACATAAACCATAAGGATCTTATGCCACAGATTAATGTTACTCCAAACCAAGACATAAACCAGTTTCAGTCTAGTAGAGTAACAGGTAGCAAGTTCATTACCTATTTTCTCTAAATGAACCTATTGTTCTAAATTTCATCTGTTGAAAGAAAACTGTGTTTTTTACACAAAATAGGGACAAAGAAGAGAAGAGTAATAGAAAGGGCAATCAAATGCGTTCAAAACTAGAGGACAGAAAATCTCCTAAGAATTTGATTCAAATATAGCCCAAATAGAGTACCTGCGAGAATGAGTCTCTACATATAGCACCTCTCCCTTCTTTAAGCGTGCAGATGTGAAGAGAGACTTTTTTAGACCTTTGTCAGCAACAGCACTGATGCTATATTTCATCCTATAGTAGACCAGAAGGCAATAATAAAGAAAAGGTCAAAGTAGAAATGATAAGTATTATAAATATAAAGCGTAACACAATATCTGGTGACTAGACTCTTAATATTTTTCCCCGTGGAACCAAGGGAAACCACAGGGGGCATCACAAAAAAATTTAAATATAAACAACAGAAGATTGGCAATGAGAATTGTTTAATATGCAAAACAAAAAGTATTTTATAGAAATAACAAGCATAAGTAATGCAGGAACTGATATATCCATCCTTGTTATAGCTCATTAGATATGTCACCGGATGACTTTCCATATGCAGATCTATTTTCATACAATTTTTAGAAAACCGATGTCAATTGAATTTGATAAAGTAATCTTCACAGGAAAGCATGATAAATTCATCTCTTAATACTCTTAATCAAACACTTACAGAAAAATCAATACCAGCATAATATGCCTTAGCCACATGGTCTTCGTCTAACTTACCCAAGTAAAAGAATTTGCACTCTTGGCAAAGAAAAAGAGAGTGCAACCATTTGAAAAAAGATTATACTAACTGAATGCGGCTACTATTGGTAGTTGGAAACAATTCAAGACCAACAATACCAAAACAGTCAAACCAAGAGCTATTGCAAATTTGCAATACTATATGCGCATGAATTTTTTTTAAAAAAAGTATGCCTAACATACCAGGGCTCCATGCATAGGTTGAACTGAATTGTTACTTCACGTACAAACCTTTGTTGCCGTAGAGCATTCTGGAGATACAGATAGAGGTAGGGGTGGATGTTAGATTAACCAAAACAAAACAGTTAAAACTTTACTGTGACATAAATATCAATAAATAAATAAAAATGCAAGTGAAGCATCCATTATCTTCATAATAAGCAAGCTTATCATCTAGCACTCTGGCTAAAGAATCATTTTGTGTGAAGTCTTGTACTTAGCATAAATATATAGGAAGCCTAAGATTTCTTAGATGGCAATGCATTGTAATGAAGTATTAGCAAACTCACTGATAACTGAAGAACCGCAAATTAATATAACATCAAACTTTTTAGACATATTAAAGAAGATAATGGTCCTAGCGATGAGAGATTTTTTTTTTCGAGAAAAGTAATCTAAGTACTGCACAAACACATTGAAGCAAAAGAGAGAACAGATAGAAACCAGAAGCCCCCTCAAATAGAGATTCTTTCTTTCAACCATATTTCGTAAATTTGTTTGTGGTAGATTTCTCTCCAGTTTACTAAGGACCCAGAAGTAAGAGAAAATTCATTTACCAACACATAATTAAGGTACTACACCAATCAGAGGGTTTATTATCCTTGAACTGCAAATTAACCCAAAAATAAACCTGGAATATAAAATGTCTTGGATGCTCAAACAAAAACCATATATGAGACAAATTAAACAGCATAATTAGGCAACCATATACGTCGTTTTTTTAACCTGATACTAGGTAATGAAAATCATGAATAATCAGACATGAAATGAAGTCTAAGGCCAATAATGAAAGAATAAACAGCATGTTATCAATTTTAAAATTTAAGTTATCTTTTAAACCCAAAAACATAAGAAGTCAATCATCTGTAAATTGGCAGCCATGGAACTCCCCACTTGTTTTAGATATCTCTGCATACGTACAGAAGTACACACTGACATAAAATAGATACAAAAAATCAAAATGGAATTACCGAAGCTGCGGCTCTTGTAGTCATTGTGCGCTCCACAGCCACTGGAGCTAAAGTGGGCTCCATAGTTGATGAATGCGTAAGGCAAGGTTCGAGATCAATAACTCCACCTCCTTTCTGGTGTGTGTGCAAAGATCAACATATGTGATTAAGTTGTTAATGAATAGCTAAGAGAGCATAAGGCAAATGTGAAGATGCATAGCTACAACCTTCACAATGCAACATCGCTCAACACGATAACTGCATCCAATCGCAGCACCCCATGCACGCGAACGGACATTATTCCTCAGTGTAGAAATGTAACCTGAAGAATATGTGAATGAAGTAAAAAAAAAAGATACAGAAAAAAAAAAAAAAAGGAAAAACTATATCAACACTCTTCAATTCAAGAAGTCAACTTCCACTACAAGGAGGTAATGATTTCACAAATCAACAAGATAATGTAAGCACAGAAACTTTATGGGTTGTACCGACTGTAACGTCTCATATTTCTAGACACTAAAGTGATAGATGAAAAATGTGTTATTCAAACCATAAGGAGAAAGAGCAAAGATAGAAAGCACTTAATATGTATACTAGTTTAACAAACACACCAAATTCTATCTTCTTCTGTCCACCCATTTTCCTTCATATAGGGGCCATAGAAGCCTGTAAATATGCTTCAGGTAAAAGTACACAGGTATTGCAATACAACAACAAATAAAGCACCAGGAGGATGACACTTGATTCACTAGTTGCAAATAAAATGGATGGATACTAAAAGATGGGCATCCAAGTTGTCAAAGTCGAATGAAATTAAAACCCCAAAGCATAAACAGGAAAAGATAACATGATAACAGAATCCCACAACGAAACCTTGTCTTATTGACATCCAAACCCCTCCCTCTTTTCCTCCAACATGTATGATACTTATATTGAATTTGACCCAGTGCTTATCAAGAGACAAGAACTGAAACAAAATTTCAACGCGACTACCATTGCCCGAAGCCATTAGGCTAAACTCAATTTTATTAATCTGTTAAAAAGACCTTAACCCTAATTAGGGATTTAAATAACCTTCTGATAACTGCCAAAATTAGAAATCCTAAACAACTCAAATAGAAGCATAGCAGAAACGAAATAACAAGTAAAAAAATAAAATAATAAATTGTACTTCCCAGCCCACGAATAGTGGCTCAAGCCCATCCCCGCCTTCGGCCTCCTCCAAGGCGAGCCACAGCTCCTACTCCCCATCAACTCCATCCTCCTTTGAAACAATCTTGTCCTCATGGTCGAAGTCTGGAAACTGGATTTAAAAATTGACTTATCTCATTCAAGTAGCATCATCAGCCGGATGCCGAAACCAACAGTTGTTCCACATTCGCCGCATTCTCACACCCATTCTGCAAAGCTAGCACCTCTCAGGCTCAAACAACGGCCCCACCAGCAACTCCAAACTCTCTGATAACTCCGCCTCCACTGGATGGTCGCCCACTACTCGTTGCAGCTATGACACATGAAACACGGGGTGTATGCGGCTGGTGGGAGGCAAGAACGGACTGTGCGCCGTAGAAACCACACGCGCCTGGATCAAAAATGGTGGCGAAACACCATAGACTGTCAATGATGCCAAACCTTCAAAAACACCTTATCCTATATCTAAAAAACCACCTTCCTCCCGGCGATGCTTGTTAATCTGCTTAACCATAATTAGTTGTGCCTTCTCCAAATTACCTATCAAATGCACCATCATGGTGTCCTTACCGCCGAAAATGTCGACCACAACAGCCACCCGACTCTTACTAGGCAAAATCTGCCGAATAGTGGGAAGTGCTTGTCCATAGACAATCTCAAATGGAGTCACCTGTGCAGCCATGTAAATCGTTGTATTATACTAATATTCTTCCCATGGAAGACACTGTAACCACTGTTTCAATTTCTCACAAGTAAAGCAACACAAATAGTTTCCAACACCCGAATCAAGACTTATGTTTGGCTATCCATTTCCGAATGAGAAGCATAACTAAACTTCAATTGTGTTTTGGACAGTAGAAACAACTCCTTCCATAATGCATTGACAAACAAGGAATCATGATCACTGACAATAGACTGCAGAATCCTATGCGGCTGCACCACTTCGTTAGCAAACATTTCCGTTACATAATGCTTCATAACGGGCGGTTTGAGTGCTATAGAGTGCCTGTACTTGGACAAGCAGTCCACAACCACTAAAACCGATGTGTATGTCCTTCAACTTGGTCAAGCAAGTACTGAAATCTATCGAAATGTCCTCCAAGATCATATCTCGAATGGACAATGGCTACAGCAGACCAACTGGGGACATTGCTTCATACTTGGCCTTTTGACAAACCAAGCACTAGGCGACATAACTCTGCACTTGGCGGAACAACCCTCTCCAATTAGGTGTGTTTTCCTTGGTTATTCTCACACACAAAAAGGATATTGATGTTTTGATCATGTCAATAAACATCATTATACTTGTGCCAATGTCACTTTCTTTGAATCTCAACCCTACTTCTCTCCTACCTTAATTCAGTCCCATGATGTACCTAGTCCTACTCCTCTACCTATCACAACACCACTAAATCTCATTTCTCCTCCTAAGCCTTTGCAGGTTTATACTCGTCGTCCTCATACCGATCCTACCTCATGTCCTACTACTTCGTCTTATTTGCTGCAACTCCTAAAGAACATCATCCTTCCAATGATGATTTACCCATAGCACCGTGCAAAGGTACACGGTCTTGCACTACAAAACATCCATTGGCTAACCACGTTTCTTTTGATTTTTTGTGTCCTACTTTTCGTGCTTTTGCTATTTCTTCATTCACTACTGTTATTCCAACTTCCCACCTTGAGGCATTTAAGCACCCTCATTGGAAAGCAGCAATGGATAATGAAATGCATACCATTATGAGTTATAGTACTTGGACGTTGGGTTTTGCACCTTCTGCGGCTGACATTGTTGCTTGTCGTTGGGTGTTCACTATAAAGTATAATGTTAATGGTACCATTGAACGATACAAGGCACGACTTGTGGCAAAAGGGTACACCCAAACTTATGGTGTTGACTATTATGAGACGTTCTCTCCTACAGTTAGATTGAACTCTATTCGCATCCTCTTCTCCTTAGCGGTGAATATTTCTTGGCCTATGTATCAGCTTGATGTCCGGAATGCTTTTCTGTATGGTGATTTAAATGAGACTGTGTATATGGAGCAACCTCCAGGGTATGTTGCACAGGGGGAGGACACATCTAGGGTCTGTTGCCTTAAAAAGGCAATATACGGTCTTAAACAGAGTGCGGAACCTTGGTTTGATAAATTAAGCAAAGTTCTTGGAGTTATTGGTTTTAAGCAATGGAAATCAGATCACTCTGTATTTGTGCCATCGAACTTCTGGTACTGTTGTTCTTATTGTATATGTTAATGATATATTGCTTTCAGGTAATGATGAAAAGGGGATTGATGAGACAAATATGGGGCATCCTAAGTATTTCTTCGGGATTGAAATCGCTCACAGTAAATTTAGAATTTCTCTATGCCAGCAAAAGTATGCTATGGATCTACTCAAAGAGACTGAATTGCTTGGAGTGAAGCCAGATGATACTCCTATGGATATTAATCCCAACATTTGGGATGACTATAGAGATGTCTTGGAAGATAAAGCTAAATACAGAAGACTTGTTAGGAAGCTTATCTATTTAACAGTCACAAGACTGAACATTTCTTTTGCAGTTGGCTTACTTAGCCAGTTTATGGAGAAGCCGAAGCAAGTTCACTGGGATGCTGCTATGCGTATCCTTCAATATATCAACAAGTCACCTGGGAAAGGATTATGTTTCAAGAAAAATGACAATCTCAATATTGAAGGGTATTCTGATTATGTTGGATCAAAGACAGACAGAAAGTCTACTTCCGGCTATTGCACTTATTTGGGAGGGAACTTAATAACTTGGCGAAGTAAGAAGCAACACACTGTTGCAAGATCATCTGCTGAAGTTGAGTACAGAGAGCTATGACTCACACTGCCGCTGAAATGATTGGAGTCAGAAATCTCCTTAAAGAGCTAGGGTTCACATATAATGAACCTCTACCTATGTATTGTGATAACCAGGCAGCCACTTACATTGCTAATAATCCAGTCTTTCATGAATGGACTAAACACATTGACGTCGACTGGCATTTTATTTGCGAGTGTGTTTTGAGCCAAACCATTTCTACTCCATTCACGTCATCATGCAACCAGATTGATGATATTTTCACAAAATCAATGGGAGCAAAACATTTTTCTGAACTTTGTACCAAGCTGGGCATGATTGATATATATGCTCAGTTTGAGGGGCAGTGTTAAAGATATATGTGAATATATCTTTATGATACTTCCTCCGTCCCTAAACATTAGTCTGGTTTCATTCAGGCACAGATACCAATGCGAGTAGAGATAGAAGAAATTAGTAGTTTATTAGTGAGTGTGTATTAATTTTTCATTTTAGGAAAGAGGACAATTGTTTGGTTCAGATGAAAAAGGAAAACAGGACTAATGTTTTGGGACCGAGGGAGTATTATTTAGATTGCATATTCATCGATTAGATTTATTCTTCTTGTATAAATAGGTGCTTTGTTTTTATCATTAATAACAACTACTAGTATTTTCTCCAATATGTTTCCGTTCTATTACATCTAACAGACTCAAGCCCATCCCCGCCTTTGGTAAACCAACAAGGGTCTCGGCCCCTCCCCCAAGCCGAGACCCTGCTCCCTATCAGTGCTAAACAAAGGTTTGCATTGACAAGCATTAAATTTAACCACCCAAGCCTATGACATCTGGAGAAAACATAAGTTAAAGGAGCATGAACTACTTCTGGCTGAATATTTATGGAACATACAATCTTGTGGTGGAAGCACTCTGATAGTTGCCCTTAACTCCTGAGTAGCAGATGGAGGGGGAGATGCCGTTGGGCGACAATATCCAGCATGCATAAGAACTGGAAGTAATTGCTTAAAGTTAGTAAATGTTGCATCAAGTAACATTTGGATCATGCAACATAAGAAAGCTGTAATACATGTCAATGTGCATACCAGCCACCAAATCAGAGTCAACGGTGTAGACATCAGTTCCCCAAAGCTGTCCACCTCTCACCTGCACGGGGAAAGTTTACAGGTTCAAAAATAATAATTTTCTCTTTGTGGAAGAGTGGATCTTTTCAAGGAGAACTATTATCTTTTTTAGTAAATAAATAGGTAGGAGAAGAAGATGTATAACTTGTGTGCATGGGAAGAGTGATTCTGAAAAGCTACTAAGCATTCGGTATGTCAGGAAGAAGATCTAAAGTATGACAAATTAAGGCATGAAGATATCAGGATGAAAGAATAGGAACTAACAAATGATAGGAGATCTAAAATACAAATAGAAAATATCTGCTCTACTTCTAATTTTGACTATTAAGGTAGAATAAAGTAAGTCATTTACACACAGACCTAGTACAACAACCAAAAATACTAGTGAGGAAATTGCCGAGAAGAAATGAGTGTTTTATGATGTAAATGGGTAAAAGAATGACAAATAAAGAAAGCATATAGATCTCATGCAAGAATAAAATCTAACAGCAATGGGAGATTTAAATATACAAGCAGAAAAGGTAAGAGTAACAGGAACATGTAAATACTCCTACTTGGCGGTTAGTAGCAGTAACATGTTCTGCTGGAATGCAAATTTCCAAAGTAGGGCCATTTTGAGCGCCATCACATCCTTTTTCGGCTTGTGATGATTCATACTCCTTCCACAATTTTATGAGTTCTTGCATGCACTCACCAATTTTATAAACAACACAAGACACACCAGATTTACCTGCAAATAGAAACAGGTTTCACAGTTCTCTTATTCAAGAAATTATCTTCTAAGTAAAACAGAAAAATCAAACCAGACATCCAAATGAGTTGTGCGACAGGAACATTGCAATCATCCAGTTCAGTCAAACTAATTAAGAAATCCTGCTTTACAAAGCAATTTGAGCATTTACCTTGTGACCTGCATAAAGGTTAAAGCAGAGAAGTTAGGTATGATATATATCTGCAAAAGAAGTTGAGAAAAGATATAAAGTAGTACACCTGCGCATCAAGTGTAGATACATGAGATGAACAATCAATTATCAAAGGAAGTCACAATTAACTCTCCTTAGTGAAAAGGAAATTCATGTCATTTTTCTTCTTTTTGGGATGGGATTTGAGGAGTCTACGATCAGTTACCAAATATTATTCTAGATTTGTAGCGTATGAACTTTGACAACGATATAAATGAAGGCTTCTTCATATATTAAATTCAACTCGAATATTTGTGTAGCTGGTTAAAGACGCTCAGTTTCAAACAAGAACTCCTGCGAGAAGGAAATTGAGAGCATAAATTCACTATTAAAAGGTAATGAAAGATTTTTCCTCTTTTTACCAATGAAATCATATCCCCTTTTTTCTCTCTTGCACTAACAATATAATGTATATTACTCATTTCCCTCCAACGTTTACTGCATATGTATGCCTTTTCTAAAATTCACCACCACCCCCCCCCCCCCCCCCCCCCCTAAAATAATAATAATAATAAAATTAAAAATAATTATAAACATACTGAGTTTTATTCCCTAGCCCAATCATGTAGACCAAATCGATTATATACAGTAGTTGAACTATTATTTTTCCCTTCCACGTGACTTCTGCAAATCAGTCATTTAGTAAGTCTGCTTGTAATGAAATAACTGACTTAATCTTAAATGGGATTAAGATGATAAGAACAAATAAAGCTACATGTTTTGTTCCCTAGCCCAATCATGTAGATAATAATCGACTATATACAGTAGTTGAACTATTATTTTTCCCTTCTACGTGACTTCTGCAAATCAGTCATTTAGTAAGTCTGCTTGTAATGAAATAACTGACTTAATCTTAAATGAGTTTAAGATGATAAGAACAAATAAAGCTACATGTTTTGGACTTCGAGTCTACAAAAGGAAGAATATATTGATATTTGGTTCTTTGGCACTTGTTGGTTCATTTGTTCTACTTAAGAACTAATGCCAAGTAGCAGCAGCTCTTTTCAATAAAGTGTAGCGGCAAATATGTTTCTCGCAAGAAATTCTCAAAATGCTACAACAAATGACAGACCATGAAAATCTTTTTGTCAGCAAAGTTTGGGTGCTATACATGATTGAGTAGAGATGGGAATGAAGTGCAAAAACATATCAAAAGTCAAAAATATAAATTACGAATCAAAATCATTCACCACCATGCAATAAATGCACTCAGAATGCAAAGCTGTCATAGTGGAAGTGGAAAGAAAAATAAAGGCATACCCTTCATTATCATTGCCAGCAGATCGAAAACGTGAATCACGATTGCCAAGTTGAGGACTGCCTCGCGGCCTCAGCATTCTCTTTCTCTGCTGAACCCCACAACTGAAAACTTCCCTTTCCCGTTCAGTACCTCCTTCAACATGCACATTGTCTTCTAGCTCTTTTTCTTGATACCGAATACGTTTATCAGGTCTCTCTGGTTCTAATTCAGCATCCCTTTCCTTCTTCTTGTCTCTCCCCTCCTTGTCAACATTCTTCCAGTTATCATGATCTTTCTTCTTTGGTTCTAGAGTGGAGTTTTCCTGTTCATTAGATTTTCCCGGAATCTCAACTAGCTCCTTCTCAATGTGGGGAGCCTCTTTGTCTGAACCACTCCACAGCTCCTTAACATTATCCTTTTCATTGAGTTTTTCCTTCTCTTTCTGAGGTTCTTTCTTTTCACATCCCCACCTTTCAGACTCTCTGTCTTCCCTTCCCACATCTTTGTTTTCATTACTGTTATTACCATGCTGCAAGTTGTTCCGTCGATCAATTCTTTCTTTATCTCTTTCGCCCCAATCCCAGTGCTTCCCTTCTTTCCGCTTTCTATCCTTGTCTTTGAGTTTATCATCCCCTTTTGCATCGACCTTGTTCTCCCCAACTGCTTCACGAGCTTCAGCAAAGACCTTGTCATCAACATGTAAAGTTTCCTTGCCAATATCAGCTGGGCCATGCAAGGTACCTCGTGATGATTGCCAGGTTTCAGCATTTCCTCCTGGAATATCAGGATATTGTTTCAGACGGTGTTGTTCTTTCACATCTTTCCAATTCAAGTGGCTGCTAGATCCACTATAACCATCCTTGTCCAGCTTCTCATTGCCCTTAGGTTCAGAATATGCGTCCCTTTCATGTTTTGATTCTTTATTATCATCAGCTCTGCCATCATATTTATCAGATTTGGCAGTTTGGGGCAACTCTCTGGAGTCAGACTTCATGTTGCGATTCTCAACTTTAATTTCCTTAATGCTGTCTTTTGAATCCCTAAACTCCATTCTGTTCTCTGGACCAACATGATCAGAGTGTGAATCATTTGGTGTCTGCACCCTGAATAACGTATTAGGAAGCAATGGTGTCCTTCGTTCAGCATCACGAAACTCATTGCTGCGTGGTGCAATCTTAGGAAGGCGACCCTCCTGGCCCATGTCATAGGGAGCATGGTAGTCATGCCTGGAAGACACAACAACCTTCCCACCAATACCAGAATATGTTCCCTGGTCGTCATGTGGATACTTCAAAATAGAGGGGTGACTGTGGTTTCCACTTCCACCACTACTACCACTGCCATTGCCCCCATCTTCATGTGGCCTTCTATTAGGTGTACTGCTCATGCTTCAATCAAATGAATTACCTAAACTTGAAAATTTAAAATAAAATATTAAAAGCAATTAACAACTGGCACCTGCTTATAAGCGAAAGGTAAGCAGATATCTTTGAATATAATCCTGCCAAATGCCAGCAGATTAGCAACAGCCTCTAACGGCACAGTTAATTCCACCATAGACATTTCTAGGAATCCAGCATTTATGGACAGTAGGTGGGTAGTTATAAACTTTGAGCCACACTAGGCTATCTTCAAAATCTTATTCTTGTATTACCCAGCATTTCCAATTTGAAATGAAAGACATTAATATCGTGCTAGTAGACAATATCGACTTGTCCCACCTCAGCCCGCACAGAAGTAAAAAGAAAAATTCATCAGAAGTTCATAACATCAAAAACATTAGCCAGTTAGAAAGGCCATGAGTTTAAGGACAGAGTGAGAATTTAAACCCACGACCAATTACATTCAAAACCATAAGTAACACGATAAAAATTTTAATATAAAACTACTTTAACAGCAATTGAGTTGACTGCAAAATTAGAAAACTGGCAATTTCCTGCCCTTTATTGTTCAAGCCATCATCATTGTTATTGAAGTCTTTTAATAAAAATTCAGCAAATTTAATTCGGCCTGCTAACAAGAAAAGTTGATGTTGGTATTAATAGTTGTGTTTCCTACAAAACATATATGCTGGAAGGTCGTTTTAAATTTCAAATTTTGGAGTAATAGGGGTCTGTTTAAGTTTGAAATGTGCCCTAACTTTTATGAACAAGTTGAACCATTTCCTTAGCTCATGATCTACATACATCTATAAGCTTCCCTTTCCTTTTTTATTCATCGCATTGCAATTTACACGTTGCTATTTGGATAATTGGGAAACATGGAATAACCATGAGAGCATGAATTCAAAACAATGATTCGGACATTTATCTAATATATTTGATGATTCTTCAAAAATATTTTCCATGTCATAAAAGTAAGTATCTGTTAATCATTACCCTATACTTCCAAGTGCAAGCATTTGTACAATTCAAATCCAAAAACAAATTCTGACTGTGCATGCAAGAAAAAATCTAAATAGTTGTGAAAATCATACAAAACGAACACATATCATATAAAAGATCATTCTGTAGGACATTAAAAGAACAACACAATTCAGCTTTACAAAATTAACTTTATCCATAAATTTGGAACGTGCTTCCGATTAGGTCTGTGGAAAATAAATTAGATCTGCCAAACACACTTACTCTTAAGTTTATTAGCAGCACGATACTGAGAAAGGCAAAAAAGAAGAAGAAGAAGAAAGATTGAAGTCCTTAAAACAGAGAAATTTCAGATTTATGTATGAAATTGCATACCTTTCTGAATAACCGAGTGACTTCCTCAAATAAAAGGGGGGGGGGGACGCAAGAATGAGCACTTTGGTGTGTGAAGGGATCACCAAATGCAGGGCTTTAGCCTTTCAAATTTCTTCTATTGTACACGGTGAGGAGCAAGAAGCGAAAACGAGGGAATTGAGTAACAAACTATGGCAAAATCTTTGTAGATGCTCTGTTTATTATACACGATAAATAGAAACGAAGAAATTGGCAAAACAATCAGCATTCGCGGTGGATAATCTAAGCCCCTAAACACGAACGTTGCAATGAAAAAAACAAAAAACAAAAACAAAAATTTGGGTGGGGTATTTGTTAGTAAAATAAAGATGGGCTGCAATACTTTCAAATGGGCCTATATACTTTCTCCTGATTTAATTGTGGTAGCTAACTAGATTTACATTCGTAGGTACGTTGTACAAATAAATATTTTTTAAAATAATATATAAATAATTTAATCCAGAATTTATGTTTCTATTCTATATAAATAACTTAAAGACAATTTTCATATTTTAGTTAAAATATTACAATGATTTAATTAAAATAATACACACTTTTTCAACATATTATATAATTTGGATACTCCAACCATCAATTAATAATTATAAAAAAAATTATTATTTTAGTTATTAGTAATTTTTATTTTAATATATACATTTTTTAAGATTTTTGAAAGGAAAAGCTAGAACTCTTTTAGTATATTATATAAATATAATAAATTATAATTTTATTATAATGTATTTTTGGTTTCGATAACTATTTTTAAGTAATTCTTACTTCTTATAAATGTTATACGTAAAAGTGTGTGAATAAAATGTTTTGAAATTGATCCATTTTTTTTCATTTCCCTATTCAGTCCCCGTACACAATTTAAGTAAATATCAATTTTATGGTAGTATTAATACTCCCTCCCATTAAGTAAATACTCCCTCCTTCCCACCATATTAGACACACTTTCCTTTTCGGTAAGTCCCATTTATTAGGCACATTTCCTAAATTGGCAAAAAATTAACATATCTTAATTAAAATTATCTATATCTAAAATGACTCCCATACCCCCACTTTTTCTTAAATTGACTACCCTACCCTTGCAACCCTAAAACCCAATCCCCCTAAATGAATCGTCAATTGCGCCGCACCCCCTTTCTCTTTCATCTCTACCGAACCCTAATCCTCTCAAATTCATTCACCGTCGCCTCTCACCACCATCGGATCTCGACGCCGGCTGCGGCGTAGTTGGGTGACGACGGAATACCGCCGCTAGCAACAACTGCGACGGCGCCACCTATTTAATTTAGAAGAGCTCTAATGCGACGGCGCCACCTATGTAATGAGCTGAGAGGTACGAAGCAACAACTGCGACGGCGACACACTCCCATGGCAGAAACTCCTCGTGGATCGCCCTCTCTATCGCCGCCTTTCCGATGATCGTCTCCTTCAAGTTTCTTCCAAGGCCCGAGGTAGCCTCCACCATCTCCTTCTCATCAACCGTCTCAACGTCTCCGATGATGCCCTCTTCACAGTTGTCGCCCTCAATCCTTGCATCACCAAGGTATGCAGACAAGGATTCTGCTTGCTTCGATTTCTAGTAGTTTTTCATGATCATTAAATGGATAAGAAATGGTTGGCTGGTCTTGTTTTTGAGTTTCAACCAATCAAGAATAATAAACTAAGCATTTATTGGCAGCTCCATGTTTAAGGCTGCACGATGGGGGTGGCGACGGCGGGGGCTGGTGACGCAGATGGGCAGGCGATGGGGTGGGGTGGTGACGGCGGGGCTGCCCTTTCTTTTTCTCAATTTTGTCATTAACATTAGTTTATTAATATTTTATTCACTAATCATTCTTTAAATTGTATTTTTAATTTCGTTCTTGGTTTCTGTGTCATCTCCCTCCGTGCCTAATATAATGGGACGGAGGGAGTATAATTATGGAATTTTATTCAGAGTTTAATCCCGGAAGTTTATCCGATTGAATTTTTCTATTTGGACATTTTATTTAATTTAATTGATGATTATTTTTTTTACTATGAGTAACACGCTAAATTTCACGTGGCTCCCAACTAACATCCTTGTGGATAATTTTTTTACACCTATATATATATATATATATATATATATGTTTAGCCAGTTGAAGCCATTTATGCTATACAATTACAAATAATATATAGATGTCATGTTTTCTCCTTTATAAAAATAGTGTTGTGATTAGTCATCCACATTGGGAAAATTAAAAAATGGTTCATTATATACAAGAGGTCACCAAACTTTATTAGCATGATACATTTTGGGAAGAAGACCAAGAACAAACTGGTGAGGACTTGTGATGCTCAAAGAAAAGGGAGGATGACTTTTGGAAGAAGGTATTATATGTTTTTCTATTGATTCTTAATCTAATTTCTTCTAATTGTTGATGTAATTCTTTAATTTTAAATTCTAATATTTCTACGTCAGAATTAAGTTTTCTAATTTCCTGTAAGTTTTCTTTATCAACAAGTGTAAATTTTCTTACTAGACAGCTATAAGCTGTATGAACTTCAAGATATTCTTTTCTTAATTTTTGTTGCATCAGTTCATCGGTACAAGGAAGATGTATGCTTCTTTCATCATCTATTTTTATTGATATAAAAGTAGAACTAGGCATAATTTAATCAATATTGAATAACATTATATTTTATCATTTATTTCTGTAACTACTGTTTTTAATTCTTGTATTTGTTTATTTAGTTGTGTTATTTGATTATCTGAATGTAATGTTTGTCTTCTTAGTGGTTCAATCCATTTTTTATGATTTATATTACTTGTACTAGCTCTTGGTTGTTCTATAATGTTTTTAGATATTGGTGTGTTATTTTGAACTCTTTGAGATGAGCTTCGTTGAATGAATTTTTGTAGGCTATTATCTTTTCTTATTACAGTACTTGTAGTACTTAATAGTTCGTCTATATATATTTTATCTCTATGTTGAAAAATTATACTTAAATACTAGTGGTTAGTGCATAAGATACTTTGTAACTTACAGTAAATGGTATGTCTAAAGATTTCATTAAATCTTTTCTTTTGAAATTGCATCGGACTCCAATTGCATTACTAAAGGTTTGTGTTTGGAAAGGAATTCCGTATTGTAATGCAACATTAAATTTAATGATGTCGTAACCTAGATTGCCATCTATTTCTCCTATAGTTTTTTCCTTTTCATTTGTAATTCTATTATCAACAATTTGTAATTGTACAGGTGAATCTATTCCTGTAAAATAAGTAGATTTTAGTATTATTTGTATTATTCCAATATGTATGTATCCTAATTTCTTCCGATCCTTTTTAGGTATTTTTTCTTTTATTTTTTCTTTATTCATTGTGTATGCTTGGAATTCATAATTTGCTTGGTTCATGTATACTATTGATTCTCCACTCATTATTCTGTAGTATACTATATTTTCTCAATTTATTATATTTGATATTCTTTTATTAAATGTTGGGATTTCTATACTTTCTTTGGAATTAAGTGTTAATTCTCCTTTTTTCTGTACTTTATTTATTATTTTCTTATCGAATATTATATCAGACAAATATTCTCCAATTGATTCTGTTTTTGTTATTTCTTTTATATCTTCTTTATCTTCTTGTTCTTGCTTCGAGTTTTCTCATTTTTCAAATATATTCATAGTAATTGTTTAATATTTTCCTTATATAAATTTATTCGTGGGATTTTAAATTTTTCTCCTTGTATTTTTAGTATTAATTCTTTGCTTTTTATTTTATAGTTAAAATTTTCTAGAAAATCTATTCCTAATATTATTTCTTTTTGTTCTTGTTTAGTTCTTCCATCAATTGGTATTTCAATTTTTATTGAGAGTGTCTTACTAAAAATAATATTAACAGATGTATATTTAGTGTTTCGTACTGGAGTTCCTTCAAGAGTAATATATGTTACTTCTGGGAGTAAATCATAAATTTCCGTTGCTAAATCTTCACTTATAAAACTTGTACAAGATCCTGTGTCTATTAATGCAACTACTAATTTTTTATTTATACTTGTTAGTATATGATATTGATTATAGTTATTATGATCTAATTTAACTTCTATGTTCTTCATATCGATTATTACTCTGTCAGGCCTGCTATATGCTGTCACAACGATATAGGTTGCCATTTTGACATTTCATGCTTGATATGTTGAACTTTGTAAATGAGTTTGTGATTTCATACCTGAAATGTTTCTTCTTCAGGATCTCAAGATCAATGGCAAAATAGCTTCCTTGCTGCAGCCTTTTTTTAGATCCTCCAGAGATGAAGAAAAAAAACTTGTCATATATTAAAGGATATATTACAAGAGGGGGTGGTCACCTTATTTATAGGGGATGAGGGGTCTACCCTTTACATTTTTACCCCTAATAATTTACATACTATTTACAAAAGGACATAAGTTGTGATGTCCTTTCACTTATTTTCTTCTCTTGTATTGTCTCTTCACATCCTTTCTTCTATTGTCTCGAAATTTGCATCGCCGTCGGTGCTTGGTGTACAAATGCTACAGGTGTGATCTCCAGGAAATTCTTCAATTAATCTGGTACAGATTTCTTGCTTTATTTCTGGAGTGTATTCTAAATCAATACCTTGTAGGTCTCTTAGGAATTTCTCTATATATTTTTGGCTTTGGCTGTCAACTTCTTTTTCTTTTGCTTGCATGCTCCATATGATTAATGATTTTGAGATATAATTTTTTCGTGCTCGGATTTTAATTCCTCGTAGTAGTATCAGAATATAATTATTTTGGAATTGTTGTATGATATCTTCATGCTTTGTTTCTCCAATAGTTGGGTAGTTCTGATTGCTTACTCCTATCTGACATAATTGTATGGCTGTTTGTCTGACTTGTCCGGCTTGGTCTCCTTCATTAAAGAAAAGTGGATATGTTGCAAATATCTTTAGGAATCCTTCTCTTTGCTTTAATACTCCTGAATGATATTGCTGAATAGCCTTCTTCGTAAAGTTGGGGAAGTATCGAAATATATCCATGCTTCTGAAGTATATTGTACTTATGAGTCCACTTTGGAACATCATATATGTCTTAATTGGATTTGCTTCAGGTAGAACTATTGCCTTGGGTCCTTGAAATGTGCCTTCAATAGGATATATGCTTGAAAGTTTGTCTGCCATTGTGTAATTAATCAAGAAATTATATTCTTGATCAAAATTGATTTGGTTAGTTTTGTTAGTTCTTCATGTTCTTGTTCAGTAGGGATATAATTTATTGTTAGTGGTTTGTTATTAGGGATTTTCCCTAAACTTGTCATTCTTGTTTGTAATGGTCGTCTTGGCATTGATGTTTTTGCTGAATAAGTATTCATGTACTCCATTAGTGCATTCTTTGCTTCTTGCAGACTAGGGTATTTTTTGTGGATGATGCTGCTATGATTGTTGATGAAGATCGATGCTTTACTCCAGTCATCATATATTCATGTATTTAGACCATTAAATATAACGTAGTATGCTTTAGCTCTTTATTCCTCATCGAATTTTTCTTTAGATCGAGATCCTTCAGTTGCCTGTTCTTCTATCTTTGATTTATCCTTGATTGTTATGGCTAGAAAGTCTTCGGTTGTTGATTTGCCGCTGGAAGAATTAAGCATTAATTTGATTGCATGCGCTTCTTTATCTGCTTGGCTTGCTTCCTTTTGTAACTGTTGTGCTTGCAGACGAAGTTGTTTTCCTTTTTCTAATAATCTTTCTCTTTCTGTTTTTAGGATGGATCGTACTCCTTCCATTCTCTTGTCAAAGTATCTGTTAGATTGTTTTCTTTGCCTGAAATGTGTAAAGATAGGAAATCGTATTGTTGAGCTTCAAGACTCCATCTAAGCAGGCGCCCTTTATTATATGATTCTTTTAACTTATATTTTGTAAAATTTTTTGTATAAGAATTGTCCATTTCATATATAAACTTTTTTGGTTGTAAGTCCAGTTTGAATTTTCGTAATGCTTTTATAAAAGCGAGCGTTTCTTTTTCATGTACTGTATAGTTTTTCTCAGCTGGTTTAAATGTTCCTGATGTCCACTTTGTTAATAATATCAACTGAAATTGTTTTAAAAATGTTTTTACTTCAGATGGTTTATTATTTGTGATAAATATTTTAAAATCATTATAAACACCTGGGATTGCTTGAAGAACTGCTCCCCAAGTATCCTAACTTGCATCAGTATTTAGAATAAGTAAATCATTTGTTTTTTATAGATATAAGTTTGGAAGATTTTTACATAATTCTTTTAAAGTTTTTACAGCTTCTGTTGCACTAGTTGTCCATTTCCATATAATCTTTTTTGATATCATTTTTTGTAATAATTCTCGTTCCTTTGAAAGTTGTTTTATAAAACATTTTTCACCAATATAGGTTAAACACCTAAGAAATCGTTGTACTTGATTTCTATTTTCTAATCTATAAAGAAATTTATTAATTTTTTCTAATAAATATTTTTGTGGTTCTATGTATCCTCCTTTTAGAATCTTCATACCTAGAAATTCTAATTCTTCTAATGCTATTTTTGCTTTTTCTTTGCTTAAAATTATACCTTTTTCCTTTAGTTGCAATAATTTTTTTGCAACTTGGTTTAAATGATGTTTTCTTGTTCCTAAAGTAAAAATTATAATATCATCTATATAAGCTAGACTTATAGATTCAAACCCTTTAAGATTGTTATCCATAAATCGTTGATAGATACTCGGTGCCTGTTTTAATCCAAATGACATAACTGTAAATTGATATTGATTTTGTGGTGGACATCTAAATGTTGTGAGTGGCTTAGTATCTTTATGCAATCGTAATTGCCAATATCTTGATTTTGCATCAAGGGTTGTGAACCATTCTGCCTTTTTAATTCTACTAAAAATATAATCTTGCCTAGGTAATTTGTATGCATCTCCTCTAGTGGCTTTATTCATTTCTTTATAGTTTATAATCATTCTTCTTTTTCCTCGTTTTAATTCATTATGATTTTCGACATAGAAAGTTGGTGCACTATTGAGACTTATACTTGGTTCTATAATTCCCTTTTGTAATAAATTTTCTGTTTTTCTTTAAATTCTGCTACATCTCTTTCTGTATATGGAATTCTATTTGGTACATTTACTTCTTTGTTAGGATCTATGAGTTCTATCCTAACTTCCATTGTATTTGTATTTTTAATAGGATCTAAAGGATCTTGACTGTTTATTTCGTCTAGCATTCTTAAGACTTTTATTTCGATTTCCTCGTGAATGTACAGAATTAATTGATTTTTAAGCTCATGAATAATCTTTCCTTGTAAGAAGGAAAGTGTAGAATATATCTTTGTTGTAACTAAATGTCTATATTGGTTTTCCATTGTTGGACAACGTAATTTTACTCTATCAATTTCTTGAATAAAAGGGTAATATTTTTTAAGAAAATTGTTTCCTAGTATTAATGGTACTCCTGTATCTTGTTTGTATAAGGTGTCTAGAGGAAATTTTCTTCCTTCGATTAGTATTACTAAATCTTTCGCTCTTTGATTTATCTGGATAATTTTATTATTAGCAATTCTTACTTGTATTGGTTTTCTAGTGTTGACCAGTATTTTATTGGTAACATTTTTTCTTGTGCAAGGCATATAGTTGCTCCAGTGTCAATATAAGCAAAAGTATATTTATTAAATAGTTTTACTTTTATAAATGTACTATTCTTGTTCATCACTACTTTCTGTATAGCTAGAATTTTCGGATTCAGATTTTATACTATATGTATCAAAATTTATTTCTTCACCTTCTTTATATATTTCTTCTATAGGTTCTAGCCCTAAAGAGTATATAAATTTTATTTTATTTTCTTTATATAAATTTTTCTTTGGGCATTCGTTAGCATAATGGCCAATTTCTTGACATTTCCAACATTTAAATGTCTTTTTTTCTTTCGAATTCTTCTTATCTCTTGTGTTTTTATTATATTTCCTATATCTCCCTTGATATTTTTGCTTCCATGGTGTTTTAAATGTTTTATATTTATATTTTTTATATCGAGGGTAATATTTTTTTTATATATTCTTTTTCTTTCTGGTTTACAACCATATTGATGTGGAATTGTTTCAAGTTGTTTACAACATCGTATATTTATTTTTTCTAAATATATTTCTTCAGTTTTTCTCATACACAATTCATCTCTATATTCTAATGCATATTTTTCTATTAATCCTAATGATTATTTTGTTTTTGCTGAATTTACTATTTTTGTATTTATGTATTGTAACATTGCTGGTGGTAATTTACTTTTTACTATATCTAATAGGCCAGTTCTGTCTGGTGTTTTATAATAATTTTCTTTTATTTGGCAAAAGAAATTTTCTGTAAAACATGGGTCACATAGAGCCATATTACTTAGTATTCTTATAATATGTGAATTTTCAAATTCTCGTATTGTTTCTATTTCATCTCCAAAAAATTCCTCAAATATGTCTCTAGTTAAATTTTTTAGGAGATCAAATTTGACTTCTTTTGATGTATCATGTTTATCATAGGGATCATAATGATATGGTGTTGTATTTAACCAATCTGATAATTGTCCTGTGGCTTTATACATTATATATGTTAGAAAATCTTCTAGCGGTAATTTGCTAATTGTATCGTCATCAGTTTGAACTATCACTTGGAATTGATTTATCCATAACATAATTAAACTTGATGCATTTGATGCGAAATCTATGTTTAAAACTCCACTACTTTTGGAAGCGGGTCAAGTGCGTAGGTCAGAAGCTCCTCATCACAGAGGTCGTTGTAAACGGTTCTCAAGAGGGTTAAATAAAAAAACCCTCTCAACTGTAATTCATACGAAATTAAAAACTTCCTATCAAAATCGCCACTGTCAACCACCACCGTCCATTGCATCATGCCAGCTCGCCTCTTGTCGCCGATGCCCGCAACAGCATCGGTTGTCGACTCCACCGCCTATTCATTTTTTATGTAAAATTGGTCAGCACTTTGTGTCCCTTCTATTGTCTTGTATTGGATCCTGATTTTAATTTTAAATGTTTGGAGGATAATTTTCTAATTAGTTGATTATGATAAGAGAATGATTAAATCAAAAGGCGCTTGATGAGAATATTGTTAGGCTCGTATTTAGTGTTTGAGAGAAAGTTGTTTGACTTAATTTATTCGATCAAAAGGACCTAAATGAATATGATAAGTTATTCGATCTTGCCATCTATTTGAGTTTGGTTCTGTAATTATCACTAAACTACACACTAATAATAAGGCAAAAGCTTAATGAGATAAACAAGACATATATTGGTTTTACTTTGCCTAATCAATCTAATTGTTAGAAAATTGTGAGCAATAAATCTAAATTTTCGTTACCACATACTATTTATCTATTCACTAGTTTCATCTCAACCTAGAATCCACATTCATAAGGATTGTGCAAGACCCGATTCGACCCGAACTGATGCATTTCAGGTCGGGTCGGGTGAGCAACAATCGAATCGGGTTCGGGTCTGGAAAGTTCACCCAAAATAGTTTTGGGTCGGGTGATGGATTTCGTTGTTCGGGTGCCACCCGACCCAACCGAACTCTAATGCATAAAAATATTTAATATAAATTATATAATACAATATAAATAATTTATTTCTCACCCTAAAATCTAAATCCCTAACACACTTTACTTTTACACTTCTATAAGTCGTGCCCCAGCCCCTCCACTCTCACCGTTAATCATTGTGCCCAGGATGTCGGTCCGTTGTCACCCATCTCCCTAGCCCCTGCGTTATTGGCATCTCGCTGACTCTCTGTGCACCCAACTTGTTGTTGCTACGCATCTCGCCACCCAGTCACCTACATCTCGCTCTTGCACCCCTCTGCGTGTTGCACTAGCCACTTGCATCATGCACCAGCCACTTGCATCATGCACCTCTCTTATATTTTGCACTCAGTTGCCTGCTATTTTATTTGACGGTGTTTGTTGTATTTTGAGGAAAGGAGTTTGATCAATTTTGCAAAGAAAAATATTTCAAATTCTTTCTTAAATTTTGGGTGACCCGAAACCCGAACATTGAGGTTGGGTGGCGGATCGGGTGGGATGAATTTTGGGTGGAGGGTTTCAGATTTTTCGGGTCATTCGGACACCCCTAACATTCATAGAACAACAAAAACAATTATGATTACAAGTGTTCAACAGGTTCATAAACCAAATAACATATGCATCAATATCATTCATTCAAGCTATACGAGTTAAATGAAGAGTAACATAGATGCTCTTATCACCATATTTTGTTGATAATATTTCTAAATATTATGAAGGAATTGATCATCATAGGTCTATTTTGTTCATTTATAAGATATGTGGTGAATGTAATTAGAGTTCATGTTTTGTACAATTATGAATATGGTCGAAGCATCATCTTCAGGTACGGGGTAGGTATGGCCTCGGTTAATCAAAAGCTTTTAATTGATGATGTATTATCCTGCAGAGTGTGCATCGTTCAAGGGGTGTGTTTCCGGGATAAAATTGGGCGTCAAATGGCATTCAGTGTAGGAGGTCAGCTAGTTTGCTTTGGATCGGCCTTTAGCAACTAGTTTATAATGATCATAAAATGTGGATTGCCAAGTCACCAATATAAACCATCTATACTATAAATGGTTTACAATCTTTGTATTTTTTCAAACACTCTCGTTTTAAAATTCCCGTTAATTTGAGGTTAACTATATTTTTATTTTATTATGAATATTAATATATTATTTTGAATTAATCCGTTTATTATTATTCATTAAATATTTAATCTTAATAACCTAATACACGAATTGTCACAAAGTAAAGAAATATATTTAAATAAATTTTTTACAATGAGATTAATTATTAGAATGAACAATAAAACATAAAAAGTTATTGCTCGACCCCGCTAGTATCATGCTCCCCGTGAGCATTATATATTCGATCTATATGAACTCGATTTGATGGTGGATGAGATCCGGAACATTTGGTCGCTGCATGACCAGGAGTGTTGCATTGGGTGCAAAATCTTTGGCACCCACGCCTACTATTTTGGTAATCCATTGACATTCGACAGCACTGCATTCAATGACAATCCCTTCCTTTATGTTGAGCAAGTCGCGTGTAATCGGGAACTAGTTTCCATCCTAGATCGACCTTTTTTGCGTTGTCTAGAATAGGCATAAGCCTTCCACTAAATTGTTCGGACCATTTAGATCGGGTTTAGAATTGGTCAAGCAAATCATTTGGATTTTATTATCTATAAAGACATACAACTATGGCATGAGAGCACAAAAACCATTTTACTTGCCACACACCACAAGTACAACTCTGATCACGATATTTGATAAAGAACTTCACAGCACCTTGACATCGGCTCGTTCTGATGTGTACACCATCTTCATCATTCGTACAAATGACAATCCCCAACTCTAACATCCATAAATTTATCATGGTAATATGTTGAAAAAAAAGGTATTATCATTTCTTATCTCACCTCGGGCTTCATGAAAGATGGGCACTGTCTTCAAAAGGGTTGAATCGACTAATACTTTGATAGACATAAATCGCGTCCCTTTGATAGTATTATTGTGACTCTCTGAAATATTGTTAATTTATTACCCCAACGATGGCCTCCATCATTGTAAAGAGCCCACTTCTGCTATGATATTCATTGGAGCCACCCACATGCATTCAGACTCAGTGAGTACATATTCGTCCAAGCCTTTTTGTATTGCTCCTCTGATAAGGCTTGACCAACCTGCCAACACACCATCTTGATATCCAAACCCTTGAATTTATCCATTAAGTTGCTACGAATATGACGAAGGCACTAGCGATGCCATCCACATCCAAAAAATTGCGCGTAATATATTTTCCACGTTGTAACGAGACCGGCATTGCAATCTCAAAGAACATTCAGACGAATGTGCTTAAAAAATCAAGTCCAACTATGAGAGGACTCTTCATCTGTGAGGGCATATGTGAGTGACAATATGCGGTTGTTTACAGTCTTTGTAACTAATATCAACAATTTGCCCTTAAAGGACCCACAAAGGTGCATCCCATCCACCATGACGACCAGAAATGTGTGCTGAAAAGCCCACACACAAAGACCAAAAGCTCATAACACATATTTTAACATCCAATGTGACTTATTCTTATCACCTTTTTAAAATTTTCAAACTACCTTCATATTGGGATTAAGTTGCACGAAGGAGTGCATATATCCGAGCAAATTGTGGATATTCGTCTCCCAATCACCAAATAGGTAATCCAACATATTCTTCGTCCATTTAAAGCCTTCTTGTAGCTCACGTTTATATTAAACGCTTCACGGACATTTACCATGATAAATGCAACCTTGTACTCCAGATTCTCTTTAATATGACCGCGGATCATATGGGATATCATTTCGGACGTAATATTCTGCCCTTGTTGCCCAGCATTACTTCTAGAGGAGTTGTGCATGTCCATACAATGAGTCAGCTTCCAACCACCACCAGCCACTGAGAGTGTGGCTCGGGCTCTCCATTGGCATTATGGGCTTTGTAAAAAATATGCAGTATATGAAACATGATTTGTGGCACAGTAAACATCTCATATTTTTTGGTTGCTTGTTCTGGTCCGGTATGCGACAACCCTGATTAGAAGACCAAAAACTGATGGCCTCTAGCACATGTTGGAATTGTATACATAAAAGCATTATGATTGGTATATTGGGAAACGTTATGTTTGATATAATGGTAATCATTAATGACTTGTAATAAACAACTCCGATCTGAATTAACAATCATACAATGCGAATAAACACATCCAGTTATCTCGTCGATAAGGAGATCATACGGTGTATAAGAGATCACAGAAGATTGTATAGATCGTTCGACCTAGCGAGATATAAACAGTTATCACAGTTGAGACAATTTCTGGTTTAGTTGTCAGTTTAGGTTATGGCATACAAGTCCATAAGTGGTTTATCTTGATTATTTTGTGTGACCGGTACTTCTCAATGTATTGATAGGATCAACAGTGAGATGAACCATTCTACTTAACATATGAATGAGTAAAGATCTCGGTAACTTGGTCGGATTAAAGTCTTTTGAAAGCTGAGGGGCACACGTGGATTGATTGTTACTTTAACTTGCTATGGTGGAGAGTCTTATATGTACTCATATATCTGCATCTTGGGTGATGACAGTTTGTGTGGGGTTTCCTCAAGCTGTATTTAGATAACCATATCCGTTTCAGGATGGTGACATTCCCTGGGAAGCTCACGAAGTTCGTTATGCTAAGTCTTGCAGGCTGAATCATTGATTCAAGCATAAGCCATAAGGGTTGAGTGACACTACTCAGGAATAATAAGAGATTAATTAATTACAGCTAATTGTCATATGCTGAATTAATTAATGAATATCTGAAACCTTAAATATAGGGAATTACCAAGTCAATGCAACCTGTCCCTAATGACATGGTAATAAAGGGGTAGGTCAGCATTAATTCTCTGGCATGAATTAATATTTATTAATTAATTACGTTCTGGGTCGAACATGGAATTAATTAATAGAAGGCTCACTTTATTATTTGCATTTGATCCCTGGTCTGGCCCAATAGTGCTCAGAGCCCATTAGGGTTTATTAAACCCTAATAGGATCTCCAGATCTATATAAATAGATCAATTCTCTCACTTCCCACATAAGTTTTGAAGTTTTAAATCAGAAACCCTAGAGAGAGTGAGAGAGTGGGCGGCTATGTCAATCTGGTAGCGCATCCTCACTAGATTTTTGGATCGAGCAAGAGAACAGATTAGAAGATCAGAACTGTAGGAACACCATCAACGATCTACCACCGTTATTCTATCTGCATGAGTTTAGGTATTCCTTTGAATCTACGCATTAAATTAAATAGGGGCATGCATAGGGCATTTACTGTTTGTCATAGCATTTATTTTGATATTCATAAAATGAATTCGGGGTTAAGAAATAAATGGTGATTCACGTCGCTTATTGTAGACTCAGTTCTTACAGCACATCATCCTTTGAGTGAAAAATATATACTGGCTGTAATGTCACTCGGATTACAATTCCACATCACCGGTACATCATCAAAATGATCTATCTCATTAGGATCGACGTGACCGATGTCTGTTTAGACATGCCTCTCTTTGGACCCTTCTGGCATATACGTGTCAATATCTTCAACATCATTGTCAGAGTGTGGCACTAATTCGACATTGTTGTTGCCCTCGCTATTGGATGAACTTTCATCACACCTATTTCATCATGTCCATCATGTCTTCCACATCCACAACACGACGCTTAATAAATATAGCTGATAATAAATGGCTATACATGTATAATGTTAGCATGTTGCTATCATTATTAAGACTGGCAATACTAAACTTCAGCATGGCTAAAAGGTACAAATTTAATTGCATCTCTCACTCAGGTTTGTTCTAACCAGTAGCTTCAAATATTTTATCAAATCATTTGCCAGTGATACAATGGCTCTGATATATCCAGTGAATGATCGGGATTTTGCATATTAGTGCCCTCCCAAAATAATGAAACCACAAAAGGATTCATGTTGAAAGAAAGATTAGGGGAATTTATAGAGAAATTAGACATAAAACGAGTTGGTGAACACGAATTTGTGAGAATAATAAAAGGAAGTTCGTGAGTTTTGTTTGTGAGAATGAGAAAATGAAGTTCGAATTTGAAAGGCAAAAAATCACTTAAAACCGTCTTTATTATTGACGGTTTCTTTGCCCACAATTATTCACCTTATAAAGTAGTCAAAAATCGCAGAAAAGTAGTTGGATTCTAAAATGTGTCAAGTACCAGACATAAATATAGATGGTTTATGGTTTCGGGCATTATTTCGTCTGTAAAGTTGTAAAATGCGTAAAAGTTGTGAATGTGAGGTAGGGAATCGAATTTAATGTAAAATCGTGTATAATATTGATGGTTTCTAAACTGTCTATAATATTAACATTTTTATTTTATTTTATTGTAAACCATCATTATTCGATTTTTCTTAAAATATGTAATATCCATCAAATAAATTTCACTACTCAAAATTTAATGATGGAATAAATTCATTTTTATCTTATATTTCTACAAGTTGGGAAATATGATTTAAGTTACTTAAACTTAAATTTATAAAATAAATATAACAGTGATCAACATATTAATTTTACAAGTTGGGGAAAACACAAAAATACATGAAGAAATATAGAGCAAATATTTGAAATTTATGGGAAGATATGCATAATATTCACCCACATGCTAAGCCTAGTACCTAAAATGGAATTTGAAGGAAGAAAAGGCGTGGAAGAATACAGAGGAGGGGGCAAGATTGATAAATGCAGATATTGGCTAAAGATATCACCTAAAATAATATACACATGCTATTTTTATAGCTCTTCAACTTCAAATTGGAGAAGGGGTGTGGAATAATTCAAGGCAAGGAATGAGATTTAATTTCAGAGATTTCAGCTAAGATTTTTCCACATGCCTACCTACGTAAATAATTATGAGGAAAGACTTGAATTAAATGAAGTCCAGCTGAAACTCCTCTATTTAATCTCTGCACACAAACCATTCCAACTACACCTGTTCATCACCATTTTCCGGCCAATTCCTGGCAAAATCCTGATGCACCACCACCACCCTCACGAAGCTTGTACTACATAGTTTACGCAGAAACTGAGATCAGCCATTTCCGTCGTGAAGCGAGAGAGAAATCACCGTCTGAAGTCGCTGCGACGATCAGTCAAAATTTCCGCACCTTCCGACTGCACCTGTTCATCACCAAATTCCGGCATCATTCCGGCAAAATTTCGACACACCACCACCACCAACTCGAAGTCTGTACTACGTAGTTTACACAGCAACTGAGATCACCCAATTCCGTCGTGAGACGAGAAAGATATCGCTGTCCGAAGTTGCTGCGACGGTAAGTCGGGATTTCCGCAGCATTATTTATAACTCGATAAATTGACGACGAAACTTAGATTGGCTTATATGTACGTGTTCCTCATGAAAGTAGGAGCATTTTGACACCCATCCCCGGCCGCACCACCCACCGGAGCGCCGCCGCCGCCGCTGTGAAAGAATCAGCGAGGTGAGCTATTCTTCAAGCTTTTCCGACGAGTTTTCTCCATTGCAGTCCATGTTTATGTTGTCCTAGAATGTCTATTAGCTCATCGTGGTGGGATTTGGGGATTGGAGTGGCCGGAGTTGATCGTCGCGTCCACCTGATTCATTTTTTTTCTTTCGTTCTGCATATATATATGTATATGTATAAGCGTACATGTGTGTGTAATGTGTGTGTGTGCTGTGTGTGAAGTCAATGAAGAGAGAGAATAAAATAAAAATATATATATATACATAGGCAAAAACTTGCGTTAGGCAGGCCTAAACGGTTTAGGCAGGTTTTATCCTACCCAAATAGGTTCACCCATCCCAAATAGGGTATATTATATGGGTTTGAGCTTGGGTTAATGGATAAAACCCGTCTAAAGCTTGGGTTAATGGATAAAACCTGCCTAAATCGTTTAGGCCTGCCTAACCCAAGACCTTCCCATATACATATGATATCCTACACACACGCACACACTAAACATATATATATACATTAGTATTATTAAACACACACACGAACACTTATATATATTATATTATTATAATATACCATGTATATATATGTATATATATATATTATATTATTACACACACAAATATATATATATATATATATATATATATATAATATTATTATTATTATTATATTATCATTATTATTACTATTATTATTATTATATACACACACAAGTATATATATATATTATATTCTTGTTTAAACTTTTATTTAATTATTATTTATTATGATTTGTTATATTAACTTATTTTATATCATGTGTAACTTGTTCAATTAGCTAATTGATTATGTCAATTAGATTTAACGACATTTCAAGTGTTTATAAATGTTGTAAATTATGTAATCAAATTAGATACGTAATTGAACGATAAATCATTTTGAATTGTTTAACACATTGTTGAATATGAGTTTAGCCGTTTAATATATAAACGAGCTTAATTTGAGTTGGTTTGTTAACCGTGGATTGGTTAACATGTACGATTAAGTTTATTTTAGTTACATGACTGTCTCAAGATATGAGATTGCATGTTGAATTGTTGAGTTATCAGTCCAGTCAGTAAAGCCAAAAACCTAAAATCCTAACACATCAACTAAAAGCTAACTAATAGTTAGACTATGAATTCTAACGTATTCTTATGCCGTATTGATGTTTGAAGGAATTACAATGAATCACAGAAGCTCATCAACTCTATAAATTCATCTCAATTCATACGCTCTTGAAAAGGTGGGGACTATTTCGGTAAAAATCTAAAAATCCCTTTTCGAGCTGTGAGCTCATTTTCCAAAGTGTGAAATAAAATATTTTGTTTTTAAACTGACTGTCTATGCCAAAAATGTTTTGTGATGTCATATCTGTACCTCCGGTTGACTAAAATTCCCGGGGAGATAATTAATAAGGTCTGAACCGGGCACCAAGGCTCGCGCTAAACCTTATGAATGTTGAAGAGGATTGTTATCCTATGAACGTCGAGCCATTAGCTCCGTAATTCTCAGGTCCCTCAGCTGGAGTGCTGACACCTCAAGGTGTGATAAGGAGAGGTACGAGGTACCTATAAAATCGATCGGGTCTCACAGGTACGCCCTGAGATCAGTGCACTAATTGATGACAGTGAGAGTGGATCACACCATTCTCAGCTGTTCATCGTAACTCAGAAGTAGGCCAACTTCCAGTTACAAAATGGTAAAACAGATATGACTTCATACTAAAATTGCCTGCAGGGAAAAGATAAATGTTTTAGGAATTCACGTTATTTTCAACAAAACTCGTGAATTTCCTGTGTGTGTGGCATAGCTTTCATACTTATAAATGTACGTTTTCGGGCATGTTTCCATAGGGTACATTAGTACTCAGCCCCTCGCATTATTTCTAAAATGTGTAGGTTAAAAGGCCAGAGTGAGGAAGAGGAGGTGTGCAGGCGCTGAAGCAGTGATTATCTAATATAAATAAGAGCAAGATCCTGAGATATGCATCTTCATATGCATGTCTCCTCTACGTAACTTTCCGCTGCAGTGAACCTCTGAAACTATATTTCCTTTCCTCTTGATAAATTGAGAATTTACCTTAATCATGTAATAACTTGTTGGAGATTATTTCTTTCTATTATCTTTTTAATATTTCATGAATGCGTTGGATTGCAACTATTTCCGTTCATTTTGTTTAATTCATACAACCAATTGAAGTTTTATTGTTAAATTGACCAACGCCACTGTAGCGTTCCCTAACAAATCAGAAAGGAAAATCGGGGCGCTACAAAATATTTGTTTTTTACGCTAATTAAGTAAGAATTAATTAAGATTGCTTTAAGGGTTTACAAAAATCGTCTTAAGTATAGACGGTTTTAGTGAAGTTTAAGTATAAACTGTCTATAGTATTGATGGTTTTATTGAAGATTAAGTATAAACCGTCTATGATATAGATGGTTAACTTATGAGTGCCCACAATTTAAAACCCTAACTTTCTAGCGTCTACATCTTTCCGTCTTATCTTATTTGTGCAATTTTCTCCAATTATTCACCCTGTAAAGTAGTCAAAAAATCGCAGAAAAATCACAGAGAAGTAGTAAGATTCTGAAATGTGTCAGAGTAACTCACATGAAACAATTTACAATATGTACGATTTATGGTTCCTAGACAATTATTTTGTCTGCAAAAACCGTAAATCGTGCAAAAGTTGTAAATGTCAGACAGAGAGTCGAATTTTATCAAACCGTCAAGAATATAAACGGTTTTAAAACCGTCTGTAATATTGATGGTTTCTAAACCATCTATATTGGGAGTGTTTGTTTTTTGTTTTTATTTTTTAAACCGTCATAATTCATTTTTTTATTTTTAAAAGTCAGTTAATGTTAATAGACAATTTATTTATTTTTTTAAATTTTCAAATTCTATTTAATTTTTTTATTTTTGACGCTAATTAAGTATAAATTAACTAATAATGTTTTAAGGGTTTACAAAACCCTATAGACGGTTTTAGTGAAGTTTGAGTATAAACCATCTATAGCATAGACGATTTTAGTGAAGTTTAAGTTTAAACCGTCTATAATATAGATGATTAACTTATGGGTGTCCACAATTTTAAACCCTAACTTTATAGCGTCTACAGCTTTCAATCTTATCTTATTTGTGCAATAAACTCCCATTCCTGCAGGAGTTGAAGAAGCCGGTTCAACTGTATGAGTCAAGGTAGCCACAGATAATGAACATCATCTTGTTCACCGGGTTGCCCTCTCACACGAGGCGAATTGGGAATTGGAATTGCCACAACTACATTGTTGTCGGATATCCCCAATTTGAGTTTAGGGTTGTGGTTGGGTTTTGTTCTTGAAGGGGAATTTTATACTTGGAATGGAAGAGAAGGTTAATGGAGTTGGATGAGATTGTTTTAATTTGGGGAAAATTATTTTTTGTAATTTTTTTTATTTGAGGTGGAAAATTCATTTCTAATCTGAGATGTAAAATAATAATCCATGTGTACACTAATTGGGTGCTACGTGATATTTTACTTGTGACCCATCGTAAAAATATCACCATCATTTAAGTCAGATAAAATTTTTAAACAAAATTATTCTTTTGTGTAAATTTTCCTAATAGATAAAATTTTGAATAAAATTATAAGATGTGAAAAAAATCTTAGAATAAAATTACGTAGTTTCCTAATTACAATATATTTGCAGCCTTAATATTTTGTTAGCTTATTTCATTATTATATAGCAACTTTGGAATTGGCTAAGTTTCAAAATCTAAAATCTATGTTGGATCATAATTTAGTGGGGCTCGTTACACTTAGGGGATCTTTATATTAAGTTTTGTATTTTTTCAGATTAACTAATTTCTAGACGATAGAGTAAATTTTAAAGAATTAAACTCCCTTGTGAATTTATATTGAATCGTGATCTTTTTTTGGTTCAACTTCATCAAAGTTTTCAACTTGAACTAGTCCAAATATGTGAAGTTTCTTATTTTTTTTTAAAAACTAAATTCAATATTTTTATGAAATATTTTTTTAATCAACGAATTGCAAAAAAAAAAAAAAAAAAAAAGTTAAAAAAAGAAAGAAGAAAAATAGGGTGTGATTGAAGTGAAATTAAGAGAAGCCAAATTCTTATCTCAAATTACTTAATTTTCTTATTTAATTTATTGATCAACTTACTTATAGCAAATTACCTTAATTATTCAATCTAATTGATTTGATATTCTTGGCCAAACCATCACCACAACTATATATAATAAATAATACTCCTTCGGTCATGTTAGTCTCATATTCTTTTTCTAACCGTTCCATTTATTAATCTTAATTATTAAAAGAATAAATTTTTTTATTCCTTATCAATAAAATATTAATTCTTTTACACTAATAATACTTGATTATTGTACATTTTCATCCGTCCCTAATATAAGGTGACGGAGGGAGTACGAACTTAAAACACATTTTTTAATTTTATACACAATCCATTTCGATATAATTATAACTACTTATTCATAATTAATGTAAATGAAACGTGGATGAATAAGTAACTCATAAAAAAAACAAATGTGTTGTTGATATGAATTATAAAAATAAAAAGACCTACAAAATCAAAATGCAATAAAGCCTAGTTGGGTGAGGTGAGGTGTGAAACACTAAAACAACACAGCAGTCCAACTCTGACCAATAATTTTGGGAGGAAAATCAAAATCCCCAAACCAAACCAGACCCAACGATTGCAGCGATTGGTGATGTTTCAACTCTCAAGTAGAGCTATACCTGTAGGAGCGTCGCCCGAATAATTCAACAAGCGGAATATGGCTGGATGATTCTGATTCCTCCTCATCCTCGTCGGAAAATATATACCATTTCAATTCATCTTTATGCCTAGCTAGTTGCTGCAATTGAAAAATGGATCCGGAGCAGACCTTCATACGGGTGCAGGAGCGGTTTTCAGAGTTGCTGACCCCAAGAATCAGAGCTAAGCTGGAGTATTTTTTCCTTTTATTGGCCATTACCCTCTTCTGTATTCTCGTCGTCATGCACGCCAATTATGTTCAGCAGGTTCCCTCCTGAAGTCGTATACTTTTTGTTTTATTTTTATATTTCGCGAAATCGATCGTGATTCGGTGGCGTTCATTTGTTTGTTATTTACCTTATTTCCGGTGGGAATCCGGGTTTGATCGCTGTTTACTTTCTTACAAATAATATTGTGATCGGAGTTTAGTAATTCTTATCATTGAATGCTGCAGCCTGGTTGTTCCAGTGAGTTCTCTAGCACCCAAACGTCTGATGCGCAGCTTATTCAGATTAAGGTATGATGCAATTCTTCTTTTCGTCGAAATCATGCATTTCTCGTAAGGTCTGGCTGCTGAGGTGCGTCTAACTGTTGTGCAAAAGTGCGAATCTTTGCTGTTCAACTAATTGCTAGTTTACTTGCTCATATGCAGATCACTAGTGCTGGCTTATGGTCTCACAACGAACCTGTGAACAAGGAGATAGATGCCCATGATAAAGTAATGAGCACGGAAATGGAAAAATCCACCAATGTGGATGGTGATGTTTCGCCTCATTTGGCTGAGACTTCATGGCTGAGTTGGATAAGCTCTGATGCAAAAGCGGTGAAATCTCGACTAGAATTTTGGAAGACTGACAATGATGTTTTAGAATCCCAAAGAGAAGTTTCTATCAGCACTGATAGGTTTAAGCCAACATCTGATGATATGGTGGTGAAAGTCAGTAAAGATGTGCCTCGCAGTAGGTTTTTTGCTTCTCCAAAAGAATCTCTTAGGGCGGCTATATTTCATATTGGTAGAAAGTGGCATGGCCGTTTGTCTTTCTTTCTGAGATTAGCAAAGCGAGTTCTTGGAGGTTTATGGGTCAGATATATCACATCATCTCTCTTCTTTTCCCTTTATATGAATTGGCTACCAATTGTTCTTATATTCTTGGATTTAGAACACACTTGTTGTTGAGAGCTTCTTTTTTTTTTTTTTTTTGGCACCAGATATACTTTGCAAAGCAGTTGCAATTGACCAGCGTTCCATTTCTATGCAGGACATTGCTGGTATTAATTTGAATTTCGATATTCCCAAATGGCTAAAGATCTTACATCTGGACAAGTTCAACTCTTATGCAGGTAAATGCTATCTCTGCTCTTCACATGACTAGATTTTTTTGTCACATTTGGAACCTCTTTCCTGTGTGTTCAGTAATGAGGTTTATGTATATTTCTCTTTAACATCCCTGTTTTCATGATAACAATTAATAAGCATCAAACAAAATTTCATTTGTGGGAGAAAGCGGATCTCAATTCTTTTTATAAAATAAATAAGTTAACTAACAAACATTGACATGCATTGTTCAGTGATTTCATAGTTTTCATGAAAAGTCAAAACTGGATGGTGTTGTTTACAATCCGTTTTCATGAATTCATGCTAAACCTCTATTTTTCTTTCTTGTGATTTAAGATTTAGCTCATTATTGTCAGGTCGACTTTGCTGTTAAATAGTTGATGTATTTTGTATGTGGACATTTGTGACTGCAATTTAATCATTCATTCTCATGCAATCTTTTGCTTGATATAAATGTCTCAGTGCAGTGGCTAGAAAAGAGAAGCAAGGCATTTGAGCCAGCTTATTTGTATACCATGGAAAAGGTGTGTTGTTCATTGGTTGATCCTATTTCCTGTTTCCTTTTCCTCATTGAGATATTCCATGTTGATGAGGAAGATGGTAAATCATACGTTTCCTCCTGATTTTTGCAAAATTTAGCACTTTGTCATATAAATGTTGAATCTCAGCATCTTAACCTACAAACTTCACACATGTAAAATTAAACCCCATAAAAGCTACCTACAGTGGGTTTTTTTTTTTAACTTAAATATGAGTTGTTTGCTGTCATAAGACATTCTTAAGGGCAAGAAATTTCTTTCATGTGTTACCCATCAGATTAATTCTCAATGTCTCATGGATTGTTTGTCAATTTGTGGGCTATTTGGGTGGACTTAGATCCCACTTTGGCTTATTCTACAAAAATATAAATGTTACGTGAATATCATTAACAGTTGATCTTTAGTATTCAATTTTCTGATGAAGAAAAGATAATTAGTATGTTAAAAAACTTAGAAAAATTAGAGTCCAGCATTGAATAGTGTGATTGGCCCCAAAAATAAATGCGGTGGGTTTCCCCCCCCTTAAAAGTGATGTATCTGTACGTGACGAAATTCCAACTTAAAAAAAAATGGTAACTTTTGGAACGTCTAGTGTTGGATTCATGAAGTTGGCAAAGTGCTGAATTTTTTTAAAGTTTGAGAGACTGAATGCGATTTCCCTTCTCACATTCATCTAATATTCATTTGGTGCATTACTTGTGTAGGGCTATTTCTTATTGCCTGAAGAAGCCAGATCAAGGCATGGGATTCGTACCATTAATATCAGTATTTCAGCTCGGCATAATTGCTTTGGCAATCGGTAAAATATAATGTTTCTCTTCTTACTTTCTAGATGATAAGATTGCCCATTTAATTGATATTTTCTTTTGCATAGTTTGAGCTAAGGTTTGGAAGCATTTTGTCGGGTTTGTCCATCGAATTAGTTTTCTTGTGTGAATATCGCCGAATTATGTAAAATTTTTCTGGGTTATGTTGTTACTACTCTCAGAGTCCCTTTAACTAAGATAGACATGGAGACTCTTACTGGGATAACCAGAGAATCAGTCCCATGAAAAATGTGGTATTCGAGCAATGTGGTAAACATAATCAAGCAATGTTCTCATTTCTCACGGGGGACTTTTTCTTACATATATATATACATATATATAAAATCATTTTCCCAATGTTTTAATTGCCTGACTCACTGTATGTGGAACAAATTTGACTGACATTAAAGTGGACAACGAAAGGATAAAAAAGTCACATGTAGACCTTTCTACCTAAGTTCATGGTTATGTAAATGACCTTAAGTAGGAGATAGTAAATTAGCTTGACATATGTATTTTGCTTGCAATAAATCTTCTTCGCTTTAAATGGAGTGAAATACAATGTATAATTGTTATGCTATTACCTGTGAATAACTTACCTTATATGTTTCTAGCTACTAACATTAAGTTGATTTTTTTTTAGGTGGCACCAGTTATTGATAAACAGGGTTGTAGGATATGATACTATTTTGATGAATAGTTTATTGCATTCTCCTGGCCAAGGTATCAAGTACCTGTTTAGTTTCAGTTTTATGCTATGAATTTTCTGTGCAAATTTGGTGTTATATTAATATGCTGCAGGAAGAGCTATCACACTCTTGTGCTTCTAATTATTTTTCAAAGCTTGACAATTTCTTCTTGGTTTTGCTCTCTCATAAAACCATGATATTTCACTGATAGTATAACAGACTGCCGTTTGTGCAGCTCTTCTGCCATATAATTTTATTTTTCTTTTTACTTCCTCCAACTTATTGGATTTATGAATCAGCCAATTTATGGTATAGTTTAATTGCTCGAACCATTGGAGGCTATCTTAATGGAGTATGGCTAGAGGCTAAGCTAGATAGCTGTTAGTTTTGTGTTTCCTTTCACTATAACAAATTTTCTGCAATTTGGGCAGGTTACCTTTTTAATTACCAAACAAAGGAGTTCTATAACCTTACCTATGCTCATGAGCAGCCTGAAAGTTCTGCAAAATTTGGAGGTTGAGCCTTTCTCTACTCTATTTTGGTGTTAGTCTGCGGTTATTTTAGGCTTTAACTTCCCATTATGAACTGACTTGGTTTTTGACTTCTCTTGGCTGTATTGATTTCTGGGTGGCCAAGTTAGTATACCATGTCAGTTGTTGGGTACTCTCTATAGCCATCACTTAGAAAATGTCTCTCCGTATCACGTTAAATAAATGGGGAACATTTGGTGCAGTTTTGGCATTTTTATTTATATCAGCTATGCATGTATATCGCCATGACTGTTTCTTGTGGCCATATATAAGGGGTCTGTGTTTTGAAAGATAACATGTCACGTGATGGTAAAACATGACCTGCTCTTCTGCTGCTCCCCTTTGCAGACTATCTCGTGACCAAATGTGGCGTATTAATGATGTCCCTATTTGTTTTCTTCACGACAACCATGTCAGTTTCATTTACATTGAGAGAGACGCAAACACGTATGCTGAAGTTTACAGGTTTGTTTTGGCTTGGCAAATGAACTAATAAATAAATGATTGTCCTCATCATTCTCTTTGTAATGTAAACTGTTATAGAAATTGCACATCATTGATTGCTGATGGCATTCCATTGGCCATGTGACTAAGTTTGTCTCGATATGATCCTGAAACAGGTGGCTGATATTAAATCAGTCACTTACGTCTTAGATTGTGCTGGCTGCCACCACAAGAATTCCATGGTTGAAGAAATAGATCTACACAACTCATTGTCTGGAAATATACTTTGATCTTGAAACTTTGATTGTTGGGCGCTGTTCATTTTAAAAAATAAATAAATCTTAACCTATTTGGCAAATTTGTATCCTTACTGCAGTCCAACTCCAGCATCATGCTCGACATAGGCTTCCAACATTTCAACTGATATTTGTGCATGTCATCGAATCACTAGTTTTTGTACCGGTAAGTAAGCTGCTTGTCCTGGTGATCTTTTGCTCTTTGTTCCATTTCAACCCAAAACTATGGCTTCACTGACTAGTCTCCTTTTTTTTTTTTTGGTAACCAGATAATGATTGGAATCCTATTTTTCCTCTTTGAGTTTTATGATGATCAACTTTTGGCTTTTATGGTATTGATTCTTGTATGGATCTGTGAACTCTTCACACTTATCAGGTGCTTCCCTTTCCTTTTGGCTTCCTCTATCCAACAATAGAAAGAACATTGAAAAAGCAAGAGAAGTTAAAATAATAATAAAAGAATCTGTAGCCTGATTGATTTTTATCAGAAAATTAGCAGTTTCAATTTTTATAATACCAAGGCATTGGAATGATATTTTGATAAAATGCCCTGTTTTGTTATTAATTTTGCCTATTTCCCGAGTTTGTAACAAAACTGAGAAGCTTAGGGGTAAAGTCACCTGATGCACTCTCTCCTATCTATACGTGGAGGTTTTTAGTATATGGTCTTGCCAAATCTACAGCTTTGAATTTCGCAAAGCCTTAAATCACACAAAATGGATCCTGATAATAACTTTTATACCACTAGGTTTTGGGTAAAATGCCAAAAAGAGGTGCCCTAGACCTATCTTACTGATACAGTTGTTTATTCTTTTGCTTGCAGCGTCCGCACACCAATATCAATGAAGTTCTTTCCTCGCTTCTTTTTGCTCTACTTTTTAGTGTTCCACATATATTTTTTCTCCTATACATATGGTAATGTTATATTATCTCAACATCAGATGATCACATTATCCAAGTCATTATTATTCTCTGACATGCCATTGTTGTGCATGAAGGGTTTTCCTATTTAGCGCTCTCAACTTCTGCAGCGTTCATGCAACATCTCATCCTTTATTTCTGGAATAGATTTGAGGTACGACAGCTTCCAGTATTTATTGTATGCAATATATTGGAAAGTAGAATGTGATATGTGAAATTGAGGAAAACAAATGTGAACACTATTATTGTTGTTTGATGTTTTCTTCCTGTATAGATTTGATGTGAATAACAGATACTAAGCTTGATGTGAAATAAGCCTGATTTTGATAATTTCCATAAACATTGAGTTTTTATCATCATATAGATTTTTTAAATTGTGGGTTGTGAACTGCATATTAGTAAGCAATAATATATTTCCGGAATTCACAGATAGTGATCCTGCAATTTAGGGAAATTTGAAAGCGTAGCTTGCGCTGGCTCATGAGTTTTGCCCTCTCGGATTAAAGTTGGGTACCACACTATCTGTGTGTGTTCCTTGTGAGTTGCGTGATTTGGGTTTTCTCCTTTGTCCTCATGCAGTATGGGTTTGCTGTGGAAGTGTTGAAAAGAATGTCATTAGATATAGTTCTAGTGTTGAATCATTCCGCATATTCCATTGTTTTTAGTCCTTGAGAGATAGGTTACTGAAAAATTATCATGGCAGGTTCCTGCTCTGCATAGGTTTATCCAAAATCATCGGTCACATTTTCAGCAGCATCCAGATTTTCATATTACATCCTCTACTATTCTGGCCTCAACATTACGCATCACAAGATTAAACACCAGGAACACTGGAAGTGCAAACACAGATATGATCCCTGGACCAGTGCCCCGAGGTGGAGCTGAAACAGGAATGCCTAGAAATGTTGCAACTGGGTTCTCTGGTCCTGAGCAACAGCCCAGTAGTGACAATCCTGACAGGCTAGGCAATCCTCTCAATATTGGTGGCCAACCTGTCCTTCGTCAGCCAGAGACGGGAGGTGTTCCTGGGGCCATGAGTTCATTCAGTTCACTGTTGTTGTGGATCCTTGGGGGAGCTTCATCAGAAAGCCTAAACTCTTTTCTGTCCATATTTAGAGACTTCAGAGATCAAGGTCAGGTTTATCCAGAGCCTCCACAGCAAGAAAACCGTGCAGCACAGAACAATGAATGAAGTCATGACAAGCCGGAAACTTTATTTACGCTCAGCTGGGTATCCTTCAGTATCTACTCTGTTCTGTAGTTAGTAATACCGCGTCCGGCCATTCAGCTTCGAAGGGACGTGGATTAGGTAATCCCAGCCGTGCGTCCTAATTATGAATGCCCTTGTGTGAAAGGCTAGTTCAAATGACTGACTAACAGAAGAAGGTTTCTCTGCTGAATTCGAGAGAGCAATGCATGTATAGAAGTGATTAAGCTCTCCGACAGCTTCTAAAATCCAAACCAAACACAAATGCTTTGTGTTTGCAGAATGTATGATATCTTTTGGAGGCTCAGAGTATGTTGTCTTGCATGGTAATAGTATTTTCGGTGAATTGCAAATTTTAATATTATCTTTTAGTACTATTTTTTGCAATCATGATATATTTTTTATTTGTGCGATTATAACATATAAATTTTAAAAATAATTGCAAAAGTAGTAAAATGAGTATTATATTAGGATTTGCAATTTAACTTTTAACATTTTTGATAAATTAGGCCCAGCTTGAGATTTGATTTTCAGTTTGGAGTAGTCACGAAGAGTCGATTTTGTGAACAAATTTCTGAAAATGTCATGCACAGAAAGTTGGATAGTTTAATTAGGAATGCAAAGTTTAGAGATGAAGTAATTAAAAGTAAACTATATATTTACTATATCGAATCCTGTCTTCTAAGCGACATTTAATTGCTAGTGCTGATTAAAAACAATGTAGGCTTGATAAAAAAACGTAGAATATAGTTAGGCAAATGACTATTTTTATTTTTATTTTCAACATTTGGTTAGCAGAATCTTTGAGTACAATAAAGAAAAATTATAGTTAGATTTGGTGGGTTTAATTTATATTTTATAAAAAAAGTATAAAATCCCAGATCTTTAACTTGAAGGGATATCAATATTTAGGCATAATATTTAATAACATAGCTTAATTAAAAACAATATCCGGGCATAACACAATGTTTTAAAGCATACTCCCTTTTTTTAAACCTCTAAGCCGAACAAGTTTATTTATTATTAACTTGTAAATGTAATTAAAAACTAAAATTTTGTGATGAAGTGAAGAAGAGCTCTCATTTTGTTAAACCAGCTTTCATGGTAAAATGATGCAATATGATGATAGTGAGACTGATATTTATAAATGAGAGGTGATGATCTTTAATATGATGGCGTGAATCTTGAAATGCGTGGTGTAAAAACAAAATCAAACGCAGCATTTAATTGCATATGTAATAAATTACAAAACCACCTCAGTTTTTCATCATTTACCTTTTCTTTTTGGATGAATTTATTTCACGTAGGAGCATTTAAGTGTGTATATATATATGTATGTATGAGTATGAGGTGCAGTGCAATGAATCAAGTTTGTCAATGAATGGCAGCTTTGGGTAAATCTGGAAACTGCTTTTCAACCACCATTTAATTAGCGATGCTTTCCTTTCCTCTGAGGTGGAAAAGAAAATTAGTAGATTAATTTAGGAAGCTACACTAGAAAAAAGGAATCGAAACCGTCCCGCTGATTCTAAGCAAAGCAAGCAAAAAAACAAATCCATTCCATGCCTCTCTGTTTCCTCTCTCTCTCTCTCAAACAAACTCAAAATTGCTGTAAGTATATGCTTAAGATATAACTGCCTCCTAGCTGTTCTGGTATAAAGCTTTGCATGCGTAATCTGCAATTTGTTCCTACAGATAAAGAGTGTAGATATTAGTGGTACATTCTCCACCAACTTCAATAATAATTCTGCTAACAATGAGCATCACAAACCCAAATCAAGGAGCTTCCAAGCCATTACTAGTAGCAGCATCTGATGGCTGCACCAGTTATAACCTCGTCGTCGACGCCTCAGCCTCGGCCGCCGCCTATCTCCATTCAAAATCTGCACAAGGCCCCAAGAGATTCTCCGGCCTGGTCAAGTACAAGGAGTGCCTCAAGAACCATGCAGCCGCCATTGGGGGAAGCGCCACTGACGGCTGCGGAGAATTCATGGCGGGCGGCGAAGAAGGGACCCTCGAAGCCCTCAAATGCTCTGCATGCAACTGCCACCGGAACTTCCACAGGAAGATACACTTGCAGCAGCAGCAGCAGGTGGTGGTAGTAGAGCCGGCGGCGCCTCCAACTGAACTCGTGAGGATCAAAAGCATCTACGAGGGCGGGCAGGGAGAAGGGAAGAAGAGGTTCAGGACGAAGTTCGATCAAGAGCAGAAAGAGAAAATGCTGAGGTTTGCAGAGAAAGCGGGATGGACAATGCACAAGGCGGATGAGGCTGAGGTTCGAAGCTTGTGCCAAGAGATTGGGGTGAAGAGGAAAGTTCTCAAGGTGTGGATGCACAATAACAAGCATCAATTTGCTAACAAAACTACCTAGCTATTTGCCTCCTAATTTTATTTCCCAAACTCCAATCATCTACCATCTTACAAGTTTCTTGATTTTGCATGCTAACCATGCAGTGTTTCATGGATTTCTCCAAATAGATTATAATATGTTCATCCATCGCTGTCTCTTGTGTTTTTATACAATTGAACATCAAATTCATTCTACTTTACATAGGGATTGGAATTATGTTGTTCTCTCTCTTGACAACGATGATGATCATGTCTGCTGTTGGGTTGAGATGGGGCATAGAAAAGGGTTGGAGAAGATTCATATATCGTGCACACATGGAGACGGATGCCTCGTTCCATCCACACTAAGTAGTTTCACATTTGTTAGAGTGACAAAAAATATATATATATATAACAGCACACAACGGATTCTGTGAAGGTCAGACAACAATATATCAGTGGCTTGAATTCTGACAATGCTACCTACAGCAAAACCCAGTTTCGAAGGGGGGAAAAAAAAAACGAGTCCACAATCACCACGTTCTGTTCGAGCTCGCAGAAAGTGATCAAAACAACCTCAACAAACACCCTTTCTCCAGTGCGCTAGTCAGCATGGCACCATCATTTCGTTTTGCAAGTTGCAACTCTACTGTAGTAGCAAGTTGTCACCTTAGAACTCAGTGTCGAAGCATGCTGTCATGATTTTTGAAACCATTGCTCTCGCAAAGGGAATGTAGCTTAAGCTATACCTGCAAATGATTCAAACGGGCACCAAGATCTCGCATCAACAACATTATCAATTGTATTTGCTGTGTAAATCTCGCATCAACAACATTATCAATTGTATTTGCTGTGTAAATCGAAAAAGAACCACTTCACAACTGAACCATTTAAGCCTAACATTAATATAAATCAGGGCACTTGTAAAATTTGTGATCTAATATTCATCATGTAAGAGTTCATTTATTGTCAGCACGAGAAACTTGTAGCTTCTGAATGAAGTTTATATAGATAACATTTGAGTATTTTTTTTCAACCCAAGCACAATGAAGAACATGATAGACGATTTCAGACAGGAGACAAATTTTTACCAGATTGAATCCCTCTAATCACAGTGCCATACTGCCATTCAAAGGCATAAAGAAGCAATAAGAGTATAGACAAAATCTGATAAAATCCAGCCTTCCAGGGCAGTGGTTGGTTTATACCAAATCCTTTAGGTACCAAGGGAGTGGTAAGTGCAAGCACATGAAGGGGATTTTTAGGAGCACCCTTCTCCTCAATTCCTGGCATTCTGCAGAAAATGAAGCAGCAGCCTACCAACATTCATAAATTGCACTCTACTAGAAACAAATACTTCTGGTGAAATGTAGGTGTTTCATCCTAACAAGTTATATTAAAGCATGGTCCCATGAGTTAGTCATTGATCCTAACAAGGAATTCAAATTGAGGTTCCTGGTAGTGCTAAATCCCAAACAGTGGAGCTCCCAAATTTTGTATCTCCCTGATGCTGGGGGTGACTGAAATTATTTGCAGGAGCAGCATTTGACTGATGCATGGCACTTTGTAGCATCACCGCAGAAGCAAAAGTTGTGCAATTGCAAGGTTAAGAAATAAAGTTTCATGACTCCTTAAGGCTATAGCTTTTGGTGCATGTGGCACACTAGACCCTAATTCCTAAGAAGTCATAACTCATAATGTGTTGAAAAAAAAAAAAAGATAAAAAAGAACTAAAATGATCCTGCAAGTGAGCACAAGTAGTATCCCTCTTTAATTTCTCCACTCATCTACCGTTACACATCATTGTTATGAAGATCTAAAAACCATCTCTTCATTACAATTTTCACAACATTTAGCAGACATTTGATGTACATAGTTTTTATAATCTCTTAGTAAATCATTTGTAATAGATATTTTTCCATCACGTGTGCCTCTGCTCAACCATGGCCTTCGATAAATTGTCAAGGTTATATTGTTCAATGTCCTATTAAGTATTCTTCTAGTTGATCTACACATGTTGTAAATAATATGCTAAAGGCAACTAGCGGTTTAATTCCTCCAACCAAGCAGAAAAGCTAAAGCAAGTTCGCAAAAAAAATCATTAATGACAAATTATACGGATGTAAAAAGATGTACCAAATAAGAGCACCAAACTCCAGCACAATTCCCAGAAGCGTCAACAGCTTATTCCGAACCTGAGACGTTTAAGAAGAGAATCTCAGGCATGAGTCGAGGAGGAAAGATTAAAGAAGTACCAAATAAAAAACATAAAAGAAACTACTGTAAGAAACTCACATATACAGCACAAAAAAGAGCAATTATGATGCTAGCAATATATAGTGCTGTAGCATATATCCGAACTGGGTCAAGCATCATTGCCACTTGTCTTTTAGGGCCAATAAGAAATGCTGTGCTGCCACAGAAAAACATCAAAGTTAGAATTTGAAATTTACCTCGTTGGCTTTATGAAAATGATGAAAGAAAGAGAAATGACTACAGAAACCGCGTGGCAAAAATATTTTATGTGATTAAAAGCAAGTTTATAACAAGAGCAAAAGGACAGAGAGATATAGTTCTCTCTCATGTGCAAACATCAGTCAACAATGCTAAGGAGCCCATACTGACAATATCATGAGTTCCGCAAGTAGCACTATAATATACAGTTTCCCTAGAGACTGCCAGATGATTGGCAAATTACCAAGAAACTCGGCGAGAATCAGTAATAAGCAGTATACAGGATATAAGAACGACTGCCAGATGATTGACAAATTGCCAAGAAACTCGGTGAGAATCAGTAATAAGCAGTATACAGGATATAAGAACTAAGTGATAAGAAGGGAAAACAACTTTGAGATTCACAAGTCAGGTCGTGTATTAGATTGATGAGAAATTTAGCACAAGGAAACACTCAATATCGTTTTGGGGAAGCCCACATCTCAATGAAATGCAATTGATCATCTATAACACCAAATAACCTCAAAATCAATGAATCTCTGTATACTCTATGTTGTGCAATAAACTAGAGTGTAAGAATGGAACTGTATTTTATCAATCAAATCAATCAAATAATAAAAAAGTCAAAATGTTTGATGATAGTTGATATCAAGTTTTAAATGAAGAGAATGCAACAAGAAGACTACAATCACTAACACCAGACTAGAAACTAGATGCTACTCTGAGAGCATATATTGTTAGAATGACAATTGCAAGAGAGTGCAAGTTATGGTGTTTTAGAGAAACGGACCTTCCAAGAGCAAGCAGATTGCCTAAGGAGAATGTTACCCCAAATTTGATGGGATGGAAGAAAACAAGCATCGACTGTCAGACAGTGAACAGAAACATAACTGGGTCACTTTCAGCGGTATATCAATTAGCAAATTCAAAAACAAGCACCATAATCCATGTATATCAATTTGCACGCATATGAAATCAAAACAAATACCTTCATCATCATAAAATTGAAAAAGGGACGGAAGCTTACCAAGAGCGTGCAAGTTATACCAGCAGATAAGCAAATTGCAAAACCATACAGTCTCTGCCGAAAATAAACAAAAAAAAAAAAGCTCAGTTAAGTAAATCAAGAAGGATAATCAAGGGGAAAATAGAACCAAAACAACATAAAATATCTCGCTCGACCGGACAAAATCACGCCTCAAAACCTTAAACTCAGCTATCTCAGTTGTAAAAAACCCATTAAAATTCTGCGCATTGCAGCGAGAATAATGGCGAATTCGAGAAGGAAAGAAAACAATGGAAACCCTCAAGACAAGTTTGATACCTGTTTGGTGGACAAAGTGCAGTTGCGATTAAAATCATCTAAGTAGGAAGACTCTTGCTGCTGCTGCTCTTCATCGTCAACCTCCATTCCCACCAACATTTTCATCCTCTCTAATGCCTGATTCATCTTCTCCATTTTCCACCGAGTAAATTTTTCAAAAGGGGAATTTCCTAATTGTTCACGGAAATGATTACTGCTTTCCGATAGATCTGAGATTCATCAGTCCGTCGTTGGATCTGTGAATCGATTTCCAGACCAACTGGGACATCCACATACATACATCAGCTTCATAGTAAGCTTCGACTTCAAACTTTTAAATTTGCAATTTAGTCCCCAAATGAAACTTTTCTACGACCCTCCTAAATTGTTGAAATCTCTATCGAACCCCTTAGAAATCGATTCTCATTCATCTAAACCCATGACCCTTTTTCCCAATTTTGTATTTGGATGTTATTCATAAATATTACTCCTTCCGTCCCACCTCAATTGTTCCACTATTATTTTTCGTCCGTCCCACCTCAATTATCTCGTTACTTAAAAAGGCAACTTTTTCACACTCAACAATAAAATATTAATTCAACTCAACTTACTTTACACTCATACTCCTTGGTTATTGTGCCCAAAGTCACTGGGACAATTCAGCCGGGACGGAGGAAGTATTAGAGTTGGTCTCCTGAGAGATGGTCTCAAAATTTTTTTATTGTGAGACGGACCTTAATACATCATTTCAATAAGTTAAATACATTTTTTTATTTTTAAAAATTACATTATTTGCAACAAAGAAATACATTATTTGCAATAAAAACACATCATTTCATTAAATTCGTTTCACAATAAAAAAATGGTGAGACATCATTTACAATAAAAAAAACACATCATTTCATTAAATTCGTCTCACTATAAAAATGATGAGACTGTCTCATCTGAAAATTTGACATATTATTAAATCCCAATTCCTTTAATTCCACGTATGATTAAAATCACGCGGATTTAATTGATGAATTAAAGTAACAATTTTTTGGTGGATCCTCTTGAATAACAATAATAATTTATTCTCATCATAAAAAATAAAATATATTGATTATATTTGTTCGGCCATATAATTAGGCCGTAAAATAAAAATCTCCCAACGCCATAAAATAAAAGGATTTGGATCCTCTGTTATGCATATAGGCACAGCAGGAGGTGCTGTTACACACAAGAATAAAATATTAACCTATAGCATAGGTCAATAAAATATTAAATAAATTAAAATATGTGGTTTAAAAGTGCACAACACCTCCTACTATGCCTATATGTACAACACAACACCTCCTACTATGCCTACATGTACAACAGAAGATCCAAATTCAAAATAAAGACCTGCTCGTTGGGTGACAAATTGACAGTGATGGCCCAAAAAGCCACGCAGATTTGACTAATCATAGGACTTTGATGAGCTCCTCTCAACGAGGAACAACCATCCATGACCAACCTCCCGCTCTACCGCAAGTAGAACTATACTGCACATTAGTCGGAAGCTACTAATAAGCTCATGAATTCTAGTTGTCCGGAAGATTTTTCAATAGTATAATTGCCAGTAGTTAGTCGTCAATCCAAAATTCTCATAGCTAATTTTGGATAAAATTATTATTGTAACGACTCTTTCTTGAGCTATAAAAAAAAAAGGAGTTGATAAATATTTTTTTAGGAAAAAATTCTGACATTTCATTATATTATTATTCTGCCTAAATCAACACTCCTCGGTTTATTTGTTTACTTGTCATCTCTAGTTATTTTTTTTACCTTAACTCTTTTGAGAGTTCAATTCAATTCGATTTTGAACCTCAATAATATTCTTATTAAAAAATAAAATATATTAATTCAAATTTCAATCCATTTACATTTCATCATTTGTTATTGAATATAAATATATTTAAATCTCTTATTCTCCTAATTAAGAAATCGTGACAATCATATTTTTTGACCGTGTATGTATGTAATGTAAACAAACGCGTAGACAAACACGTATGAATTGAATATTCCCTCTCTCTATATCTCCCTCCTCCTCTCACTCCCCCCACTCCGATCCTCCACAAACGGTGAAACCTGATTCACGCGCAAGGGCTTAAGAGTTCGTCCCTACCCTATCGGCGATCGATATGGTACCATGCTTGATTCAATCCCTTTTGTCTCCTTTTCAATCAGTCTCTGCTCCTTTCTTAGCGATCTTCATGCTTTTCTTTATTTGCTTTCCTATTTGCGTGTTTGTTTGCTTGGCTGGATTTGATGATCATAGTTGGGCGCCGTTTCTTGAAGAATAGTATTTCAATTGGACTCATTTTCTTTATTCAGATTCTTCATCGCCCAGAATCTGGTTACAAATTTTGATTTTGGCTTTTTTCTTTTTCGGTTCAACTTCTAGGCGTATTCTAGGAAGCAATGTCAAGTTTTTCAGTTTCTTATCAGCCATAAACCGGAGAAAGAGGGTCTTGAATTTGGTAAAATTTGCATTTTGATGGGTTTCCATGAAATGAGCTTCGAGGTCAACCAAGTCAACATTTGGGAACCCAATTTTTTTACTGTTTTTAGTAAATTTCTCACAAAACCACGTCTTCTCGAACTTAATGAAACCATTCAGAAAAATTGTATTTGTTTTCTATGGAACTCGACAATAATTAATTCTGTTTTACTTCCTTTTTTTTTTCCCCTTCTTTTATCCCTGCTGGTGCTTCTTCTTGTAGCCGTCATTCCAGATATGAGGAAGATTTAAACTGATGTGATCGTTTATTGTATTGTGCATTTATGATTCTAAACCCTTGTTAATTTGATCCTTGCGCGCTTAATTTATAGTTATTATGCAGGAAGTATTTATTTAGTTATTGCATATGCAACTTCTGTGAGGCATTTCTTTTAACGCAGATACAATTGAAGTACCAAAACTGCTGCTTGAAGAGATATAACTTTTTTGCTATGATGCTATCCATCTTATGCTTGCAGTATTTTTTGCTTTAACTTCGATATTTATCCTTCAAAGATATAAAAACTAGTTCTTGCTGAATATTGACAGAAAGATATAAATTATGTTCTTGAATTTGAGCATACCAGAGATATGTGGTCAAGATGGGATCAACAGAATTGTGGAAGCTTATTGCTGTTGACCGTTTGGAACATTTTTTATTTTCACAAGTAGAAGTAAATACAATGACATTCAAAAGTATAGATCTTGAACATATTTGTTCTCATAACTGGAGAAATCCCTTTAGTTATGCTATCCCGTCTTTCCTCTGGTTTTGTCCTTCTGAACCCTCATATGATTCCTTTTGACCTCCTTCTATTACAGTCAGCACTTTACAGAGGGATGTCCAGGAAAGACAAACCAAGAGGACGCCATCATGGGTTGACTCAACAAAAAAGGCAAGAGATCAAAGAAGCTTTTGAACTTTTTGATACGGATGGATCAGGTAATGAGCTGAATATGCTGCAAATGAATTAGATGTCAATATTTTGATTTTTCGTAATGGTTATTTTTCTTCAATTAATTGTATGCAGGAACAATTGATGCAAAAGAGTTAAATGTTGCGATGAGGTTTATCTTTTTCCTTCCCTTTTTGGGTAAAAATGTATTTCAAGTTAACAAATTATCATTTACACTGATTTTGTTGCTTTACAGGGCTCTTGGTTTTGAAATGTCTGAAGAGGTAATGACTGATTTTGGCATTCCAGGCTGCTGTTGGTCTTTCTGAAGTACAATTATTTATGTGCTTATATTTTAGTAGTAGAGCGTAATATGACTTGCTTCAATCATACTGTCAACAATGTTTATAGCATCTTGACAAAGAAAATGCTGGAGTCTTTGTATTTGCAACACATGCTCACTTAAAGGTTTAAATTTTGCGATGACTTTTATGAGACATCCATGTGTGCCTTGATCATGAACTTGGTCCGCTCAGTGGCTTTCTAAAACATTTAAGACTTCGACCATTGTGTTCTCATGTTAATTCTCCCAAAATCTCTGATGATTGAATACTATATTTAGGCTATGGTAGGTTATACTGTAATGTTTTTGCTGTAATGATAGCTTTCACCCAGAAAGGATTTTGCATTAATATTTGAGCCCCTAATTTGTCGCAGACGGTAGGCTTCTTCTTTATAGTCTAGCAATCATGCTACCTGTCTATATCACTGAAATGGTCCTATTGTCTGAAAATTCTAGTTTTCAACTACAGGAAATTAAACGAATGATAGCTGAAGTTGACAAGGATGGGAGTGGTGCCATTGATTTTGATGAATTTTGTCATATGATGACTGCCAAATTTGGAGAAAGGGACACCAAGGAAGAGCTCATGAAAGCTTTTAAAATAATTGACCAAGATAAGAATGTTAGTTTCTGGTGTCATTTCTATCGCATTTTGTCTTCATTCTGATCATTAGCTCTTTATTAACTGAGTGCAGGGCAAGATATCTGCCGCAGATATTCAGCGCATAGCCAAGGAGTTGGGTGAAAATTTTACTGAGAAAGAGATTCAGGACATGATTGATGAAGCAGATCGAGATCGTGAGTTCACTCTATTTTCCTAAATTCTTTTTACTTGTAAGGTAGTGCTCGTTTGCCTTTTTTTTGAACTGCAAAGCTCTTTCCAAGTTCTGGCACCAGACACTAAAAAATGTTCATCTGGTTTTGTGAGGCTCCATATTTTATTTTGATGTTCTATTGACTTCTGCTTTTCTTATTCTTATTGTCATATACTCCCTCCGTCCCACTCCAATTGTCACACTTACTAAATTGGGCGTCCCAACCAAATTGTCACATATCTAAAAATGGCAATTTTTTCCCACTCAACAATAAAATATTAATCCCACTAACTCATTCTACACTCACAACTCTTAATTTCCGTGCCGAAAAGAAACATGACAATTTGCATGGACGGAGGGAGTATTTTTTTATAGTGTCTGTGCGGATCTATTCCCTTCTTTTTATTGTTCTATCATTTTTGTTTAGAACTACTTATACAAATCAGTTAGAATTAGAAAAGCAGATTATGCGCTAATTATTTCCCTATTCGTGATCCACATACCATTGCCTATGTCTGTGTCCAATAGTTGGATAGAAGTAAGCAAGAGTGGAGACTTCTCTTCTCTTGCTTGACACTGCTCAGAATTATTTTTATCCGTCTGCTCATGCAAATGGTTTTGCTGAAATTGCATCTGATATGCTGGAACTTGTATTTCTATTCCAAGTTATGTTAAAATGGTTTGATAAACGTGCAGGTGATGGTGAAGTAAATGCTGACGAATTCATGAGGATGATGAGGAGGACCTCGTATGGATACTAGATCTACTCTTCTCTTGCTCCCGACCTCTCTAGTATGTAATATGTTGCTGGTCGTCTGTTATGTGCTGTATTATATGGTTTTGAATGATGAAACAAGATTATGTTGAATACCAAAGTTTGCCTGTTAACAGTCATTGGCTACTAACTACTTGTGAACGAGCTAGCTGCCTCTGTTTTTAGTGTGTTGGATGAAGTTTATCCCGACATCCTCAAATCTTAGGAATCTGTTATAACATTAATCACTACAGATATTATTTATTGGATTACTTTGGACATCATTTTAAGTGAAGCTGAACTCACTCACGAGAGGTAGATAGATACAAGAAACAATTCTGGTGAGCCAAGTTTGATTGACTATGGTTGTGCAGCGTCATTGAGCTGTGGGTATCAGTTGATGACCCGACAGTTACCCCTGACCTCTCCCTTGGAACCTTCTTTGACATCTAACGATCCCATTTTCATCATGGCTTGCTGGAAATCCATGTAAAACATGGCTGGGTTCATTGCATATGCGTTCACAATCACTCTAGTTCTGGGGCTGTCGAACAGCGTCTGGTCGGAGATGAGCACCCCCGACCTCCTCTGCAGCGCGTTGTAGTAGCCATTGTCGAAGGTGTTCTGCGTGGAATCAAACGGCTGCTCTGCATTGTCGCCGGTGGTGCACGTCTTGCTGAGACTCCTTGCGAACTGCGTGTCCATGCTGGGATCCACATCGTGTGTGGAGTTGAAGTTGCTCAATCGGCCCTTGAAAGACGAGCACCTAGCCACCCCCAGCGTGTGTGCCCCTACAAAGGGATGATGCATGGTTAGAATTGTGTATCTGTAATTTTAGAGAGAGGGGGGTAGCACCTGATAAAGCCACCATTTCTTGGGCAGAAAAGCCGCGCTGCCCAAACGTCCTGATCAGCTCCGAACTGTTGAGAAATGGTGCAGGCAGATTAAAGGTGTCTTCTAACTTTGATCGTCTACCATCTTTTCTTCCTCTTGGTATGTCATAAAATGGACCACCAGCCTAATTATACACCATCATTAGTGAGAACTAACTCCACATTCCAAAATCTTGGAAGTTAATAACAACAATTCTTACCAAGAAAACAGCATCTCTTGCAGCCAATGCCAGAATATCAGCACACGAAACAGTCCCAGGGCACTGTTTCTCCAAGGCAGCCTTGGCAGCATCAATCACCTCATACCCTTTCAAGCTTAAGTTCGCCGGAGAGTCCTTCTCCGCTGTGTTGCCCTTAGTGGAGTCGATCAGCACCGATCCATCACATCCCTTTTTAGAAAAAAAAACTTGATCAACAAACACACACACAAAATGAGAGCTAGCTATATATATCAGTTGCATGACCACCACCTCTACAAAGCAGTCATGGAAATGCATCCTGAGAAGCCCAGCAGCAAGAGTGGGATCAGACCGCAGAGCAGTGGTGACAACATTCCTAATGATGACATCAGCAATGGGACATGACATGATGTAGTAGTTCATGTTCAGCCCATCTGTCACCCCATACATCCATCCATTCACCATGATCACCGCCAATACCAGATTGAGAATGCCCATTTTATTTCAATTTTCACCAGAGTTGGAAGCTGGCAATGGATGAGCATACATATATATAGACTATAGTGGTGAGAGAAGAGAAGAGAGGAGAGGTAGTGGCTAGTGCGCATGGACATGCATGGGAAAAGCTGATAGGCCCCCCTATTGCTTTGATCCTAACTATTTTTCACTATCATTAAAGCTGTAGCACTAATTCTAATTATAAAGATTTTTAATAAGTTGACAAATTAATCACATGTGCATGGAGAGCTAGTATGGATCACACAATTAGATTAGAAAACAAAGTGAATAAATTGCATGCTTCTGCTGCGGTGGGCCGCCATGCTTACTCGAAATTGCACCAAGCTTTTAAAATTCAACTCCAGGTATTAAGTGCATGCATATTTAATTATTTATATTGTGTGTAACTATATTAAAGAATGATGGATTGTGGTACAAAATTGACTGCGATCTGTTTTTTTTGTTATAACTTGAAAGTAAGAAAGTGGGTGCAGACGGAGAAGTCAAAACAGAAGTGGAAAATAATGATAAAAATGATTGAGTTGCATTAGCTGGTTTCCATTTGAAATGAAATTAGTGGGGAGAACTCGTTTCCAACTCCAGCAATCACTCACCTCCACAATCATAACACGTTTCCTTCTAATCAATACTCTTTCTCTAACTAATTTCATCCCCCAACCTTCAATCTTTATGTCTAAATTTGTTGTTTATTCATAAAACCTTCAATATTTTAATCTTATTATTATTATTATTTATTTTAAAAAAAATTGAATTACAATATTAATTTGAGATGGAAGAGGATTTGATTTTAAATCTTTTACTCTCTTAACAATGAGAAATGACATCAAACCATGAACTTCTTTTTCTATCATTTATGTATATATATGTGGCAAAAACTTGCGTTAGGCAGGCCTAAACGGTTTAGGCGGGTTTTATCCTATTTAAATGGGTTGACCCATCCCAAATAGAGTTTATTAATCCTCAATTAGGGTATATTATATGGGTTTGAGCTTGGGTTAATGAATAAAATCCGCCTAAATCGTTTAGGCCTGCCTAACCCAAGACCTTCCATATATATATATATATATATATATATATATATATATAGGGATGTGATCCAGTGAGAACTGCTCTTACAATAAGAAATAAGAACCATTTTCGGCCGTAGATCTCGCTCAATCAACAATCCAGATTTAATAAAAAAACGCGGGCAATTTTTCCCTAAAAACCTGCATTATAGGGCAATTTAGTCTTTTAGCCTATAATTAAAATTCACCCTTGAATAACCTTCTTAATACACATACAACGTACATGTATTATAGAGTTCACAAACAATCATTATATAGAGAAGATACTATCATTATATATTATCCCTCTAATTTCACACGAATACACAAATATTATTAACATGTGTAATAATTCAAAGCAGTGAGTTTCATCAAACAAAGCAGACCTGTATTATATAGTTTATGGACTATCATTATATACTACAAATATTATCATT
>JAPKLW010001486.1:47303-64886 GCA_026898455.1 Plectranthus barbatus | reverse complement strand
CTACAAATATTATCATTATATATCATTATATGTTGAACTTAAAAAATTTGTTAATATAATTTCAATGTGTTTTTTTCTTCTTTAATTAATTAAAAATAAATGTGCAAAAGCAACGTAAATTGTGGCGTGCGAATAAAATTATAATTAAATCTGAATTAAAACAAGTTAAAATCACTCATTGAACCTTGTTGGGAAATCTGTCTAAGGTTTCCTCCCCCAGTAGCTTACTTGTTTAGATTATAGTTTTGGTGGATCAAATCCTAAGTCCTACCAGCGTCAGTTGTCTCTACATAGATCTGGTCTTAAATGTAAAGTCCTGTTTAGGTCTTTTGAGTTGTAAGTCGCAGCTGATCAAGACTCATGCTGACACTGTTCACCAGCATGAGAAGCGCTTACCACTGGCTACTGTTCACCAGTTGGGAAAAGTTCCATCAGCAGGCGGCTGACAAAGACTCGTGCTGACACTGTTCATCAGCATGAGAAGCGCTTATGACTGGCTACTGTTCACCAGTTGGGAAGGGTTTCATCAGCAGGCGGCTGACAAACCTTACCAGGAGAATACGTGTTCTTACACTATTCACCAGCGGTGATTTCACCAGTCATGGGAGATTCCGAGAAGAGTTAACATCTAGAGATTTGGTAGACTTTGATGATGCCAGGGCAAGTCACCAGCAGAGACTGCCAGCACAAGATCACCAGTATGATCTACCAGTCAGATGTTACCAGCAGAATTCCAGATCCTCTCTCCCCGCGTAGTAGAGACAAAAAGAAGATACTCTGAGGAATCGACTGACAAAGGATGACTTTAAGGAAGGATAACTTAAAGTCTATCAGTCACAAGACGCCAGTCTTATTCCTCGGACTGACAGAGAGAGCCGTTCTGACACAAAGAGATCTGTGTCAGATAAAGCGGTCAAAGGTATGGTTCCTTCCGGAAAAACATACCTGCCGCCATCAGAAGGACATCCGAGGTCTGACACCTTTCCGGATGCGTCCAAACGGCTAGAAAGTTTGAATCGGTTCCTGCGGCTATAAATACGTCGCAACCACCAACATTCAAACATTAGATCTCTCGGTTGATCGGTTGTTACATTGAATGATTAGATATCTCTGCTCAACCACCGAAAGAACTGAAATTATTGCAAAGACGCATAAAGTACTTTCGAGGCTTTTCATAAAGCTTTCCGTGTGTTGATTTATCAAACACGAGACTTCAAGCTTCAAGCTTGTAAGTTAAAGATCTCACTTGGTGTTCTTTCTCCTTCGAGAGAGTTCACAGCAGCTCCTGTGCTTACCAGCACTTGAGTTATTACGGGCATTCTGCCGTAGAGACTGTTACGTTCTTGGGAGAACTAAAACACCCAGCTAGCTGTGGAGGTTGAAGTGACGTGCTCGCACTCCATTAGCTGTGAAGAGTTGAAGAAGGATCCAGGACCGGGAGCGGTTGATCTAGTGAACTGGTGGACGAGGCATTCACCAGCTAGAGATAGATCGTAGGAGACCTGTACCTGATTACTCTTAGTGAAATTTCCAGTGCTTCGACTGGAGAGTGGACGTAGATCGATTGATCGAACCACTATAAAAATCCTTTGTTATTTATCAGCTTTCTGCATTTCATTCATATTTTAAACCCAGCACTCAAGTGCTGGAGTATATCCTGAAACTGATAAATAACTGTGCAAACAAGGCTAAAATATTCTAAGTATTAAATCACCAGCTGACCAGTTGTCAGCTGCGTACTGAGTAACCAGCACCAGCTGACCAGTTGCCAGTTGTCAGCTGTGTGTAAGTAGCGTGCAAGAAAACACTTTAAAATTATTTCCGCTGCGTAACGTTTATACTCTGAAAAACCGGGACCAACAAACCTCTTCTAGAAACATCACAAGTTGCAAGAATGAGGGTTGACAAATAACAATACAATAATAGCAATACAATCCGTTGTGGAACAAACAAGGGACAAAACCTCCTCAATTATCATCAATCATCAATCTCAACATAGTTAGCTCTCAATCTTATACAGAGTTGATGTAAAGAGCTAGTTGAGGTCAATGAAGGCTTTGGCCAAGGGATGCTTAGTCTGTGAGAGATGGTGAGCCTCCAAGATCTCAACAATTTCACATTGCCAACAAGGCACACCACATCACCTATCTTCTACATCTGCTTGGTGCTGTGTTATCACACTTTGGAACAAATGAATCTGTACAGAAAAAAACATGAATTAAATTTGAAACTTATAATTCATAACTATATAATGCATGTATTTACACTATATAATGAATTCTCATAACGGAACAGAACCTCCATAAACTAATTATAATTGACTCACATATAGTGCAACTATTACAAAACAATAATGCAAGCCATAACATTATACAATGCAGATATAAAAAAAATTTGAAAGTACGTACACTAATAATCACTCTTTCAAATATAACCTAAGTACTACAAATATATAATGCAAGATTCATAACTATATAATGCATGTATTTACACTATATAATAAATTCTGATAACGGAACAGAACCTTCATAATCTAATTATAACTGGCTCACATATAATGCAACTATTACAAAACAATAATGCAAGTCATAACATTATATAATGCAGATACAAAACAAATTTGAAAGTACGTAACTCTTTCAGATATAATATAAGTACTACAAATATATAATGCAATTCATAACGATATATAATGCACATCTTCAAATTAAACAATTAAGAGTGAAAACACCAAACCATAAACAACAATCTACGAAACCTAATTCAAAATCTGGAAACAAATCATCATTAACCCATACAATGAATCTTCGATTCTATTACCGTCATCTGGAACAGAAAACAACTGATTCTATTACGTAACAGATGAAATTTATCAATTCTTACCTTTCAAAGGATCCATAACTCGCCGACGACGATGACGAACACAAACGACGACGAACACAAACAATAACGAACGCAGACCATGGAGAGCAAATTTCATAGAGAGAATGAATGAAGAAAATATATAATCACAGAAGGAATGAAGATCGCAAATCGCAAAGGAAAGAAAGATCGCAAGATTTAAATTAAGATTCTAAAAAGATTTGAATTCATTAAATACAAAATTACCCCTCATTTTACAATAATGAAAGTCAATACATATAATAATGAAACACGGAGGAAATTTAATCTCAGCTGTTGATTTCATATTTTGGATGAACGAGATTTGTTCTTATTTTCACATGATAACTATGGTTCTCATATGATCACTCCCCTATATATATATATATATATATATATATATATATATATATATATATTTATTATGTAGTGATGTATTGTTTACTTGTTTGAATATTTTTGAAAGATGGTTGGAGTTATTTTAAGAGTGAAATTTAATAATACCCAATTTCACTATCTTATATTTCAAAAATACCCATTTTGTTATATTCATTCAAGAAATACCCAATTGCATGTTTTTTACTTTTGTCTCAATTATAATTATTTTTATTTCTATTATTTCCATATTATACATTTTGAATTCTAATTCTTAATCTAATTTCTTCTAATTGTTGATGTAATTCTTTAATTTTAAATTCTAATATTTTTATGTCAGAACTAAGTTGTCTAATTTCCTGTATATTTTCTTTATCCACAAGCATAAATTTATCTACTAGACAGCTATAAGCAGTATGAGTTTCAAGATATTCTTTTCGTAATTTTTGTTGCATCAATTCATCAGTATAAGGAAGATATATGCCATCAATTTTTATAAAAGTAGAACTAGGCATTATATTTTATCATTTATTTCTGTAACTACTGTTTTTAATTCTTGTATTTGTTTATTTAGTTGTGTTATTTGATTTTCTGAATGTAGTGTTTGTCTTTTTAGTGGTTCAGGCCATTTATTTTGGTTTATATTGCTTGTACTAGCCCTTGGTTGTTCTATTTTTAAGATTGGTGTATTATTTTGAATTCTTTGAGATGAACTTCGTTGAATGAATTTTTGTAGGCTATTATCTTTTTTTATTATAGTACTTGTAGTACTTAATAGTTCATCTGTATATATTCTATCTCTATGTTGAAAAATTATACTTAAATTACTATTAGTTAATGCATAAGATACTTTGTAACTTACAGTAAATGGTATGTCTGCAGGTCTCATAAAATCTTTTTTAAGAAAATTACATCGGACTCCGATTGCATCATTAAAGGTTTGTGTTTGAAAAGGAATTCCATATTGTAAGGCAACATCGAATTTAATTATGTCAAAACCTAAATTGCCATCTATTCCTCCTATAATTTTATCTTTTTCATCTAAAATTCTATTGTCAACAATTTGTAGTTGTACAGGTGTGTCTTTTCCTGTGAAATAAGTAGATTTTAGTATTATTTGTATTATTCCAATATGTATGTATCCTAATTTCTTCTGGTCTTTTTTAGGTATTTTTTCTATTTTCTTTTTTATTTTTTCTTTATTCATTATGTATGCTTGGAATTCATAATTTGCTTGATTCATGTATACTACTGATTCTCCACTCATTAATCCATAGTATACTATATTTTCTCGATTTAGTATGTTTGATATTCTTTTATTAAATGTTGGAATTTCTATACTTTCTTTAGAGTTAAGTGTGAATTCTCCCTTTTTTCGGACCTTATTTATTATTTTCTTATCGAATATTATATCAGACAAATATTCTCCGATTGACTCTATTTTTTCTATTTCTTGTATATCATCTTGTTCTTGTTCTTGCTTCGAGCTTTCTCCCTTTTCAAAGATATTCATAATAATTGTTTAATATTTTCCTTATATAAATTTATTCGTGGGATTTTAAATTTTTCTCCTTGTATTTTTAGTATTAATTCTTTACTTTTTATTTTATAATTAAAGTTTTCTAGGAAATCTATTCCTAATATTATTTCTTTTTGTTCTTGTTTAGTTCTTCCGTCAATTGGTATTTCTGTTTTTACTGAGAGTGTCTTACTAAAAATAATATTAACAGATGTATATTTAGTATTTCGTACTGGAGTTCCTTCGAGAGTAATATATGTTACTTCTGGATATAAATCATAGATTTCTGTTGCTAGATCTTCACTTATAAAACTTGTACAAGATCCTGTGTCTATTAATGCAACAACTAATTTTTTGTTTATACTTGTTAGTATATGATATTGATTATAATTATTATGATCTAATTTAACTTCTATGTTCTTCATATCATTTATTACTCTGTCGGGCCTGCTATATGCTGTCACAGCGATATAGGTTGCCACTTTGACATTTCATGCTTGATATGTTGAACCTTGTAAAAGAGTTTTGTGATTTCATACCTGAAATGTTTCTTCTTCAAGATCTCAAGATCAATTCGGCCAAAGAGCTTCCTTGCTGTAGCCGTTTTCAGATCCTCCAGAGATAGAAAAAACCTTTCATATATGAGAAATATATTACATGAGATAGAGAGAGAAATATGTTACAATCGAAGTGTGTTCTCTCCTAATGAGAGAGCCACTTATTTATAGGCGACGAAAGGTCTGCCTTTTACATAATGGAGGGGTACCTCTTCACATGGAGGGGTACCACAACACAGTACAAACTAATAATTTACATATACAGTACAGACTGATAATTTACATAGAAAAGAAAAATACAAAAATAGTGATGTCTTCTCACATCTTCTTTTCTTCTATTGTTTCAAAGTCTGCATCTCCGTCGGTGCTTGGTGTACATATGCTACATGCATGATCTCCAGGAAATTCTTCTATCAGTCTGATACAAATTTCTTGCTTTATTTCTGGAGTGTATTCAAAATCAATTCCTTGTAAATCTCTTAGGAATTTTTCAATATATTTTTGGCTTTGAATGTCTACTTCTTTCTCCCGTGCTTGCATGCTCCATATAATTACTGATTTTGAAATATAATTTGTTCGTGCTCGAATCTTGATTCCTCGTAGTAGTATCAGGACATAATTATTCAAAAATTGTTGTATGATATCTTCATGTTTTGCATCTCCAATGGTTGGGTAGTTTTGATTGCTTACTCCTATCTGGCATAATTGTATGGCGGGTTGTCTAACTTGTCCTTCTTGCTCTCCTTCATTGAAGAATAGTGGGTATGTTGAAAACATCTTTAGAAATCCTTCTCTTTGTTTTACCACTCCTGAATGATATTGTTGAATAGCTTTCTTCATGTAGTTTGGAAAGTATCGAAATATATCCATGCTTCTGAAGTAGATTGTACTTATGAGTCCGCTTTGGAACATCATATATGTCTTAATAGGATCTGCTTCTGGTAAAACAATTGCGTTGGGCCCCTGAAATATTCCTTCAATAGGGTATATGCTTGAGAGTTTGTCTGTTATTGTGTAATTAACCAAGAAATTATATTCTTGATCAAAAATTGCTTTGGTTAGTTTTGTTAATTCTTCCCGTTCTTGTTCAGTAGGGATAGAATTTATTGTTAGTGGTTTGTTATTAGGGATTCGCCCTAAACTTGCCATTCTTGTTTGAAGTGGTTGTCCTGGCATTGCTGCTTTTGCTGCATAGGTACTTCGGTACTCTATTAGTGCATTTTTTGCTTCCTGTAGGCTAGTATATTTTCTATGGATGATGCCGCTTTGGTTGTTGATGAAGATTGCTGCCTTGCTCCAGTCATCATATATTCCTGTGTTTAAGCCATTGAAAATAACATAATATGCTTTAGCTCTTTCTTCCTCATCAAATTTTTCTTTGGATCGAGATCCACCAGTTGCCTGTTCTTCTGTCTTTGATTTATCCTTGATTGTTGCTGCTGGAAGATCTTCAGTTGATTTGTCACTGGATGAGTTAAGCATTAATTATATTGCCTGTGCTTCTTTATCTGCTTGGCTTGCTTCTTTTTGTAATTGTTGTGCTTGCAGACGAAGTTGTTTTGCTTTTTCTAATAATCTTTCTCTTTCTGTTTTCAGGATGGATCGGACTCCTTCCATTCTCTTGTTAATGTATCTGCTAGATTGTTTTCTTTGCCTGAAATGTGTAAAGATAAGAAATCGTATTGTTGAGCTTCAAGGCTTCATCTAAGCAATCGTCCTTTATTATACGATTCTTTTATCTTATATTTTGTAAAGTCTTTTGTATAAGAACTGTCCGTTTGATATATAAATTTCTTTGGTTGTAAGTCCAATTTGTAATGCTTTTATTAAAGCAAGTGTTTCTTTTTCATGGACCGTATAATTCTTCTCAGCTGGTTTAAATGTTCCTGATGCCCATTTCGTTAATAATATATTCTTAAATTGTTTTAAGAATGTTTTTACTTCAGATGGTTTATTATTCGTGATAAATATTTTGAAATCATTATAAGCATCTGGAATTGCTTGAAGGACTGCTCCCCAAGTATCTTGACTCGCGTCAGTATTCAGAATGAGTAAATCGTTTGGTTTTGGTAGATATAATTTTGGAAGGTTTTTACATAATTCTTTTAAAGCTTTTACAGCTTGTGTTGCATTAATTGTCCATTTCCATGGAATCTTTTCTGATATCATTTCTTGTAATAATGCTCGTTCTTTTGAAAGTTGTTTTATAAAACCTTTTTCACCAATGTAATTTAAACATCCAAGAAATCGTTGTATTTGATTTCTATTTTCTAATTTATCTGGAAATTTATTAATTTTTTCTAATAAATGTTTTTGTGGTTCTATATATCCCCCTTTTTAAAATTTTCATTCCTAGGAATTCTATTTCTTCTAATGCTATTTTTGCTTTTTCTTTACTTAGAATTACTCATTTTCTTTGTAGTTGTAGTAGAAGCTTTGCAACTTCGTTTAAATGATGTTTTCTTGTTCCTAAAGTAAAATTATAATATCGTCTATATATGCTAGACTTATAGATTCAAATCTCTTAAGATTATTATCCATAAATCGTTGATAGATACTAGGTGCTTGTTTTAATCCAAATGGCATAACTGTAAATTGATATTGATTTTGTGGTGGACAACTAAATGCTGTTAAAGGTTTAGTGTCCTTATGTAATCGTAACTGCCAATATCCTGATTTTGCATCAAGGGTTGTGAACCATTCTGCCTTTTTAATTTTATTAAAAATATAATCTTGCCTAGGTAATTTGTATGCATCTCCTCTAGTGGCTTTATTCATTTCCTTATAATTTATAACCATTCTTCTCTTTCCTCGTTTTATTTCATTATGGTTTTCAACATAAAATGCTGGTGCACTGTGTGGACTTATGCTCGGTTCTATAATTCCTTTTTCTAATAATTTTTCTGTTTCTTCTTTAAATTCTGCAACATCTCTTTCTGTGTATGGAATTCTGTTTGGTACATTTACTTCTTTATCAGGGTCTATTAATTCTATTCTAACTTCCATTGTATTTGTATTTTTAATAGGGTCTAAAGGATCTTGACTACTTATTTCGTCGAGGATTCTCAAGACTTTTATTTCAATTTCTTCGTGAATGTACATAATTAATTGATTTTTAAGTTCATGGATAATCTTCCCCTGTAAAAAGGAAAGTGAGGTATATATCTTTGTTGTAACTAGATGTCGACGTTGGTTTTCCATTGCTGGACAACGTAATTTTATTCTATCAATTTCTTGAATAAAAGGGTAATATTTTTTGAGAAAATTGTTTCCTAATATTAATGGTACTCCTGTATCTTGTTTGTATAAGGTGTCTAGAGGGAATTTTCTTCCTTCAATTAGTATTACAAGATCTTTTGCTCTTTCATTTATTTGGATAATTTTATTATTAGCAATTCTTACTTGTATTGGTTTTTCTAGTGTTGACCAATATTTTGTTGGTAACATTTTTTCTTGTGCAAGGCATATAGTTGCCCCAGTATCTATATAAGCAAAAGTATATTTATTAAATAGTTTTACTTTTATAAATGTACTATTCTTGCTCATCACTACTTTCTGTATAGCTAGAAGTTTCAGATTCGGATTCTATACTATATGTATCGAAATTCATTTCTTCGCCTTCTTCATATATGTCTTCTATAGGTTCGAACCCTAAAGAATATATTAGTTTTATTTTATTTTCTTTATACGAATTTTTCTTTGGACATTCATTTGCATAATGACCAAATTCTTGACATTTCCAGCATCTACACGTCTTTTTTTCTTTCGAATTTTTCTTATTTATTGTATTTTTATTATCGTATTTATTGTATTTTTTATACCTCCTCTGATATTTTTGTTTCTATGGTTTTTTAAATGTTCTATATTTTTTATATCGAGGATAATATTGTTTTTTATATCTTTTCTTTCTTTCTGGTTTACATCCATATTGATGTGGAATTGTTTCAAGTTGTTTACAACATCGTATATTTATTTTTTCTAAATATCTTTCTTCAGTTTTTCTCATACACAAATCATCTCTATATTCTAATGCATATTTTTTCTATTAATCCTAATGTTTGTGTTATTTTAGTTTTTGCTGGGTTTGTTATTTGTATATTTATATATCGTAACATTGCTGGTGGTAGTTTACTTTTTACTATATCTAATAGGCCAGTTCTATCTGGTGTTTTATAATAAAATCCTTTTACTTGACAAAAGAAATTTTCTGTATTACATGGATCACAGAGAGCCATATTACTAAGTATTTTTATAATATGTGATTTTTCAAATTCTCGTGACGTTTCTGCTTCATCACCAAAAAATTCTGCAAATATTTGTTTGGATAATTGTTTTAGAAGATCAAATTTAGCTTCCCTTGATGTATCTGTTCTAGCATAGTTGTTATAATTACATGGAGTTGTTGTTAACCAGTCTGATAATTGTCCTGTAGCTTTATACTGAATATATGTTAAAAAATCTTCTAGTGGTAATTTGCTAATTGTATCATCATCACTTTGAACTATCATTTGGAATTGATTTATCCATAACATAATTAATTCTGATGCATTTGATGCACAATCTATGTTTAATACTCCACTACTTATACTTCTTTCTTTTTGAATATATGATGGTGGAATATTCTTTTTGTATTTTCCTTTTGTATATGTATAATCATTTTTATACATATAATCAATAAAGCTTTTTTCATATTTATTTGGTCGTGTATCACGTATATCATTGCTTGTAGAAGCATTTTCTTGTTGCTTATTATAATCTTCTTTTTTACGTTTTTCTTCTTCATCTTCTTCCATATTTAATGTTGGATTTTCATCATCACTATCTATTCCATATATGATACCTTGAACATCTTCTTCATCTATTCTTGCAACATTCAAATCATGTATTTGTAATTTGTCTATTAATTTTGATAATTTTTCTATTTCGTTTATCTTCGAATTGGTGGTATCCATTTATTTGTTGAATTTATAGGTTTGTCATTTATTAATTTTCTAGTTGTCCCTTTTGTTACTAATGCTTGAATTAATTCTAATGACTCTTTACATTCAAGACATTTTTCTTTTCCTGTTAATATTTCCTCATTATCTAATTTCCCTTGTTCTTTTAGGAAATTTATTAAATCTTGGTATTTATATTTTCGTGTTTTTGTTTTCTTTATTTGATTTATTGAATTTAATAATTCTTTTTGATTTTCTTTAATTATTTCTATTAATGTTAATATTAAATTAGATACTTTTGAATTTCCTTCTGTCATGCAGTTATTAAAACTCTGAGTTGTTTTTCTAGTTCTTCTAATAAAATTTCTAATCGAAATACTTCATATATTTCATTTTCTATTTCATGAAATTTTATTAATTGTTTTGTAAGTTTTATAGTCTCTTGAATTCTTAAAATTTATTTTCTTAGTGTTTTCATCTCAAAATCGCTTATTGTAGCAAAGTGGTTTGTCGTAATAATCTATTAGAATATTCTTGTGTGAATTCTTCAGCTAATTTTTCTTCTATTTCTAAAAATTGTATATCTGATCTTATTTGTTGTCTTTCTGCATCATTATTGGTAAAATATAATCTTCTTGTGGCAGATAATATTGCCTTTTTAATTTTTACTTCCATTTCATGATATTTTATTAATTGTTCGTATGATAATTTTTCTTTAATTATCATTATGAATAGTAGTATCTGATTCTTCTGATATACCAAACATGAGTCTAACTAGTCTACTTATATGTGCTTTCACACTTCTAAGTTGTAAACATATTATTCTTTTATTAATCATATCAGCTGATTGTAATTGATCTAATAAATCTATTTCTTGATTATGTAATATTTCTAATTCTTTGTCTATTGTTAATCCTGGCATTACTGAGGAGTATATGTTTTATTAGGATGAACAGGGCTCTGATACCAAAATTGTTTATGCGGATTTTTAGGAATTTTAATTAATTGTGTAGATAGAATTTTATTTTGTGTAAATGCATTTTGTGTAAATGGAATTAAATTAAGAAAGAAATACATAGGAGGGTAGTTTTGGGATTAAAATTTTAAAATCAAGGAAAAGTCAAAGATTGGGTATATTTGATATGTGTTTAATATTTTGGGTATATTTGTTATGTGTTTAGTGGAAAGGGTTATTTAAAATATTTAAGAGTTATTTTAATGGTTTAAAAACGGAACGTGGAATATGGTCGGTATATAAACACAAATAAATAAGGCAAAAATTTGCGTTAGACAGACCTAAACGGTTTAGACGGGTTTTATCCTATCCAAATGGGTTGACCCATCCCAAATAGGGTTTATTAATCCCTAATTAGAATATATTATATGGATTTGGGCTTGGGTTAATAGATAAAACCCGCCTAAATCGTTTAGGCCTGCTTAACCCAAGACCTTTCCAATAAATAATGATTTGTATGTAGCAGACTTCCAAATTATGTTGTTTTGTGTATTGTCTGCCGCCAAATCCAAACACCGAATCATTCAAATTATCACTCCTAGGGCTAAGTACTAACTCTTAGTGCATGATACAATCATCCGGTACAAATGCACATGATATTAGGTAATTTTGCTACTTGACCCTCTCATTCATTCAAGGAAAGCAACACCCCCATGCCTACAACTTATAACAAACAATATCAACTGTAGTTAGAGATTTCTATCCAAATTCCAAACTCATTTAGTTAATACTCTCTCCGTCCCATATAATTAAATCTTATTTTGTTTGGACACAATAACTAAGAAGATAAAAATAAGAAAAAATTATAATTTACTAATAAGTATGAATTACTTCCTTTTTGATAATAAAACTAATAATAGAGGAAAATAGGACTAATAAATAAAGTGGGACAGATGAATTATTAATTTAGAACTTTGACACTAATGTTAAAAACCATACATTAATAATATCCAGCTTATATTTCAATTTATTTAACATTATTCATTAGTAGATATACAAAGTATTTTTCATACATTTTTTTAAATAATGAATATATGATGTAAAATACTCCATACATTTAATAACTTCTTTAGGTTGGAAAATGCAAATCATAAGCAAGCCAAAAACCTAGAAACATGAAGCAGCTATATTTGTACATTATCCTCTGCTTCTTCCCTGCATAGCCTAAATAAAACTCCATCGTAGGCCAGAAAACATTACTGGCTATCTTGCAAACTTAAATGAATTTCTGAAATAGACAAGTACACCCTGAAGTAGGACTGACAATTTGTGCGTGTTGGTGTCTTATCGTGTCATGTTATTATTGTGTTTGAACTGAACGAGTTCGTGTTGGATTCGTGTTTGAGCTTAACAGGTTCGTGTCGTGTTCGTGCTCATCGTTATTGTGCGTGTTCGTGTTGTGTTATCGTGTCGTATTAAAATTTTTTAGTTCCAAGTGTAAAACTGGCAATTTAGTAAGGTTAATTTATATCGTGTCGGGTCGTTTTCTTGTCGTGTCATTATCGTGTTTGAGCTTAACGGGTTCGTGTCATGTCGTGTTCGTGTTTGAGCTTAACAGGTTGTGTTGGAAATGGCAAATTAAAACTCCCTTTTTAATTTTTCTTTTCAACCATATTTAAATAATTATTAAATATTGTTTTCCTTGTAAATATTTATTCTTTTCTACCCAAGTTAAAATTATATTTTGCCTAAAATAAAATCTTTAGCCCTAATTATATTTGAACCGACGTGTTTGCTGTTGAGAAAAAGAGGAGAGTCTCTCCTTCCTTTTCGCAAGTAGGTTGCAGCACGTTGCTGAGAATATCTTTCCTCTTCTCAGGTATATATGTGGGGTTGTGGGATAGCAGGATACAGATGAAAAATTATACCTTCTCTTCAAAATCCAAAATCAAGGGCAATTGATCACCAATCTCCACATCACCATCTCGAGTTCACAATCTTGGTGATTGCTGTGTATCCTTGGGGAGTGAGAGGCTTGCACGATAGTCTGCCGATATCACTTTCAAATTGTTAAATCCGGACCAGCAAACAATCTTCGAACAACTCAAACCAGAAAACTTATCAGACTTATTTCAACAATATAAACACAAACAGAAACAGATGCAGCAATTGAGAAGGCTCACAAGCAGAAGACAACAAGTTTCAGAACAAAAGCAGGATAACAAGAAGTGAGGAAAATAAATCCCCCACAAATGACAAATTCAAAATACACAAGTAAAAAGGAAAGTAAAGAAAGAAGAATCGGGCACCAGAGGAACTTGACACTTAAGTATTAATAATCTTACGATTTTGAATTAATACATTAGTGAAGCGAAGCAATAGAGTGAATAATGACAAGTGAACTAAGTATTGAACTTATCAAATTCAAACTAGAACCCCCACAACACATGTCGTTCCTAAGATCACATCTCCGCAGAATTATGAGAAAGTGGCCACGCAGAAATTCCTTGGGAACTAGTAAGTGCTCTAGAAAAATACTTCTTTCATAGGAGAAGGCCAACCTCCACACTTACACATGTGATTCCATATAATGCTTCTCAATAGCAAAACGAAACATGAATCATTAAGAATTTACAACTCAACCTTTGCATATATATTTTATATCCATCTCGATAGGATAACACAAATAACCATTAAGTCCTTAAAAAGAACCACCCAGTATAGGCTATGGTTTGCAATCACAATTGCAAATTTATTCAAATTCCATCAAGTCCTACATGGACCACCCAATTATCAGGCTATGGAGATTATGCATCAGTGCTTAATAGCATCAATCTAAACACAATATAAATTGAAACTTACATTTCAACCTGACGCGACATGGTGGGAGGGCTTCAATCCCATATCTCTTGAAGTCTTCATCACTAATTGCCTTGACAACCCTTTAGTGAGAGCATCAGCCAAATTATTTTCAGACCTTATATAGTCTAAGGAAATTGTTCCATCTCTTAACAATTGCTTTACAGTTGCATGTCTCACTCGTATATGCCTTCTTTTTCTATTATACACACTATTTTTCGCAACACCAATGGCAGCCTGCGAATCACAGTGCATTGAGATGGGAGCAATAGAGTTTCGCCCCAATGTGATACGATCCTCGCCAAGTTTAGATCGCAGCCCAGGAATTCGAAGAAAAGACTCAGACTCGATGTGGAAGCAAACGAAACACTGAATATGGAAGATCCAACACCTTTGGATTCGAAAACCCTCAAGTACAGTAGTCCAGAATAAATTCTCCTACGACCCAAGAGGCGAAGTGATCCAACAACGAAGGATATAAGCGAAGACACCACCAATGGATATGACTGTCCAATTGATTAGTCGAAATCAAAACCCTATGGAAGAATAGGAATTTCGAAAGTTTGAGCTTTCAGAAATATAACCTCACAAATTTTATTAAACTGAAAACTGAATAAATTGTTCCATAACAAAGCTTATATATAGGCTACACAAACCCTAAACTAATAAGGAAACTATTTTAAATAATTAAAAGGCATAAAATTCGAAATTAATTTAAATAAGGCCTAAACATGTTGGCCTAAAATAACTAAATAAATTAAACTAAGCCCAATCATTACACATAATTAAATTAATAACTTTTGGGCCTTCGTTTAATTCTTCCAACAACATCGATTCTTTGGAAACATTGGCAGCCCATATATCTTTAATCAATAAGCTCAATCCAGCTCTCAACGTCCTTGCTCGAGCTCTAGTCATCGGCCCACTCGGAATGTAGACTGGATCGTCTCTCACAATTGCTACTTGGGCTCCATCATTCCCCTCCTCTTCAAGAGGATTTGTCCTCAAATCCAAGCTATCACCTACATCTAAAGGACTTAAATCAGCAACATTAAATGTAGCACTAACATCATACTCACCGGGTAAGTCCAACTTATATGCATTATCATTCACTTTCTCCACCACTTGGAAGGGACCATCTCCTCGAGGTAACAACTTCGATCTCCGCTGCAAAGGAAACCTCTCCTTTCTCATATGCAGCCAAACCCAATCTCCAGGCTCAAACAACATCTTCTTGCGCCCTTTATTTGCCTGCTTGACATACTGCTCAGTACGACGCTCAATGTTCTGCCTAGCCTTCTCATGAATCTGCTTCACAAAATCAGCTCGTTTCTGCTCATCAAGGTTAGTAAACTCTTGCACAGGTAAAGGAGATAAATCTAAAGGAGTTAAAGGATTAAACCCATACACAACCTCAAAAGGAGAAAACTGAGTAGCAGAATGAACTGAACGATTATAAGTAAACTCAACATGAGGCAAACATTCTTCCCAATTTTTAATATTCTTCTTAAGTACAGCTCTCAACAAAGCAGATAAAGTCCTATTAACTACTTCAGTTTGACCATCAGTTTGTGGATGACAAGTAGTAGAAAACAACAGTTTAGTTCCTAACTTACACCACAAAGTCTTCCAGAAGTAACTCAAGAACTTAGAATCTCTATCAGAAACAATTGTCCTAGGAATACCATGCAATCTCACAACTTCCCTAAAGAACAGATTAGCAACATGTGATGCATCATCAGATTTATGACAAGGAATAAAATGAGCCATCTTAGAAAAACTATCAACAACAACAAATATAGAATCACTACCACACGCAGTACGTGGCAAACCCAACACAAAATCCATAGAAATATCAACCCAAGGTGCAGTAGGAATAGGTAAAGGTGTATACAATCCATGGGAGCTAGACCTAGACTTAGCCTGTTTACAAGTAATGCATCTACCACAGATCCTCTCAACATCACGTTTCATGCGAGGCCAAAAGAAATGCTCATGCAACACAACCAAAGTCTTAGCAATACCAAAATGACCCATTAAACCACCTCCATGAGACTCTAACAACAATAATTCTCGTAGAGAACACCTAGGAATGCACAACTTATTTCTCCTAAACAGAAACCCATCATGTCTAAAATATTCACCACTAGCAGATGTCTCACATGCAGCATAAATGTCACCAAAATCCTCATCAGATGCATACAGACTCTTAATGCATTCAAACCCAAGCAACTTAGCATCTAAATTAGAGATCAAGGCATACATGCGAGACAGTGCATTAGCCACCACATTTTCCTTACCTTGCTTGTACTTGATGACGTAAGGAAAAGTCTCTACAAACTCCATCCATCTTGCATGCCTCTTGTTCAGCTTATGTTGCCCCTTCAGATGCTTCAGTGACTCATGATCGGTGTGAATGATGAACTCCTTAGCCCACAAATAGTGCTGCCACGTTTTTAAGGCTCTCACCAAGGCGTATAGCTCCTTATCGTAGGTAGGATAATTCAGCGTTGCACCGTTCAGCTTCTCACTGAAGTATGCCACGGGCCTCTTCTCTTGCATCAAAACTGCACCAATACCAACCCCAGAAGCATCACATTCAATCTCAAATGTCTTAGAAAAATTAGGAAGAGATAATACCGGGGCATGTGTCAACTTATACTTCAGCAACTCAAAAGCTTTCACTTGCTCTTCTCCCCATCTGAACTCCACAGTCTTCTTAATCACTTCAGTTAATGGGGCTGCAATGCTGCTGAAATGGGGTACAAAATGCCTATAAAAGCTGGCAAGTACGTGAAAACCGCGAACATCGCCAACATTCTTAGGCTGCGGCCACTCATTGATTGCTCGAATCTTTTCTTCATCCACATGTACTCCATCTGCACTAACAACAAAACCAAGAAACACCAACTTATCCGTGCAAAAGATGCACTTCTTCATGTTAGCAAACAGTCTCTCCCTGCGAAGTACATCCAAAACAGCCTTCAAATGCTCAAAGTGGTCATCATAACTCCTACTATAAATCAGAATGTCATCAAAATAAACCACAACAAATCTGCCAATAAAAGCTCTCAAAACATGGTTCATAAGACGCATAAAAGTACTAGGAGCATTGGTTAACCCGAAAGGCATGACTAACCACTCATACAACCCAAGTTTGGTTTTAAAAGCAGTTTTCCACTCATCTCCCTCCTTAATCCTAATATGATGATAACCACTTCACAGATCTATCTTAGAAAACACACAAGCAACATGTAATTCATCTAACATATCATCTAAACGAGGTATAGGATGGCGATACTTAACCGTAATGTTGTTGATAGCTCGGCAATCACAGCAAATCCTCATGGTCGAGTCCTTCTTGGGCACTAGCAAAACTGGAACTGCACAAGGACTCAAACTCTCCCTCACGTGCCTTTTGGCCAGCAACTCTCCAATCTGCCTCTCCAACTCCTTCGTCTCCTCCGGGCTGGTTCGGTAAGCTGGTCTATTTGGAAAGGT
>JAPKLW010001486.1:0-39830 GCA_026898455.1 Plectranthus barbatus | reverse complement strand
ATGTTCTCCTTGTAGATCAGCAACACCAGTGCTTTCTCCTCCTGAACTGCCCACTTCAGATCCCCAACCCTAGCTAGAAAAGATTGCTGCACCACCCCTTTCTCCTTGTGGTCTCGTGGCTGCACCTCTTGGCCCGACTCCTTCTGCAACTGGACTTGATCCTCATAGACTTGTTTAGGGGTCAGAGGAACAAGTGAGATCTTTTTCTGCTTGTAGTCGAAGGAATACTTGTTCGTAAAGCAGAAAAAGTATGTGGCTTGCCTGCATAGGGATCACATCACACAAAACTTCATCTTCATACTTCCCTATTCGGAACGGCACCTTGACTTGCTTTGTCACTTTGATGACGCCACTATCATTCAGCCACTGCAACTTATACGGCCTAGGGTGCTTCATCACCTGTAACCCTAACTTTGTCACTATCGACTGACTCACCATATTGGTGCAGCTGCCGCCATCTATAATCATGCTGCAGACCTTATCGTTGATATGACAATGTGTATGAAAGATATTCTCCCTCTGCTCAACATCTTCGGCTGCAGGTTGTGCATTCAAGGCCCTTCTCATCACAAAATTCAGCGCTGCAGGCGCCTCAATCTCTTCTACTTCTTCATCAGGATCATCCAAATCAGGAATCTCCAGGTCAGTCTCTTCATCAGTCACAATCTCTCCATCATCTCGAATCACCATGACTCTCCGATTTGGGCAATCGTTAGCAACATGTCCAAAACCCTGACACTTATAGCACTTGCGATCTCTATTACGAAAATCAGTGGTAATGGATTTACCTTGAGCTGCGGAGTCTGACCTGGGCTTCACAAACGGCTTCTTCACCCCTCGAGGCTGCTCCTCCTCCTTCTTCCACGGAGCTCGCTTAGGTGTTGAACCACTTCCAGTCTGGAATTCCCTCCAGCTTGTAGAATTCTGCCTTGAACTACTGCCGTTGCCCCTCCTCTTGAGCTATCCCTCAATCTTGATTGCCATGTGGACCATGTCATCTAGCTCAACATAATGATGCAGCTCCACTGTATTCCGGATCTCCCAATTTAGGCCAGCCAGAAACCTAGCCATAGTCGCCTCTCTATCCTTTACTACATTAGCTCGGATCATAACCACTTCCATCTCTTTATAGTACTCATCCACACTCCGGGTACCCTGCCTCAAACTCTGTAACTTGTTATACAACTCTCGGTAATAATGATTCGGCACAAAGCGCCTCCTCATAACTGCCTTCATCTCGTCCCATGTCTCTATAGGTCTCTCCCTATTTCTCCTCCTGCTACTGACCAACTGATCCCACCATACGAGGGCATAATCCGAGAACACTACTGCAGCCAGCTTTACTTTCTTCAGCTCTGAATAGTTGTGACACTCGAACATCATCTCCACTTTCCGTTCCCACTCTAGATACAACTCGGGGTCGTTCTTTCCCTGAATGATGGGATGTTCATCTTGATTGTCCCCAGATTGTTATCATACGACTCCTCCTCATAGTCATCGACGTCCTCCTCATCATAAGGACTCCATCTCGTATTGGAGCCTCGGCCACCTCAACCACCACGTCCTTTCCTGGTATTCCTGTGACTACCAGATAAGTCACGCCTAGCCTTTTCTGTCACCGAGGTCTCAAATTCATCCATTCGCTGATGCATGACATTCATCTCACTTCTCAGCAGCCTGGTAAAATCTGATTTCATGGCCTCCATCATGTACTTCATTTGACTACTACTAATAGTCTCATCATCTTTCAGCCCCTCAGAACCACTACTTTTAGTCATACCTGCACAAAAAGGTTAGATAGAAAGATAAAAGGAAGGACCTCACCACCTCACGTACACTCGTGTATCACTCAGTTATGTCAAACACTCACACTCGTGTATCGCTCGCAGTATGAATGGCTTTTTCAGTCCCTCTATTAATCTCACACACTCTTGCCTTTTACCACTCTTTTCTCCTTTCCAAAAAGCTCAAAAATTCTTATAAAATTCCACGGACTTCAATTCGACAAACCAACAGGATGGGAAGACTCTAGAAGACCCTAGGAAGGTAAACGACCAAAAACGAACGGAAAATTTTTTCGAAAAAGCTTTCGGAGGGCAATAACTACTTGAAAACTTTCGGAAACCCGAGACATTTCCAAAAAGTACAATTAAGCCAAAAACAGACACCGGACACAAAAGTTACGACAAAAACGACAAAAACCGACAGAAAAGGCAAAAAAGGCACTAGTAGAAATCAAGAAATTAGGGATTTTTGATTTAATTTTGCTACCCTTCTTTTTTTTCTTTCCCAACACTTTTTTCGATATTTTTTTTACGAATATTTTTTTCTCTTCGAATTCTAACTTTTATTTTTTTGTTCGAATTTTTCTCTTTTTTTATTTATTTATTTTCGCCCCCCCCCCCTTTTAACTAATTACCAAATTGTTTGGTAATTCAATCAAGAAGGAAATAATATGGACACCAAAGAAAGAAGATATGAATAAGGTAAAAGGTATATAAGGAAATATTTGACTTAATTTAATATGGTAAGAAGGCTAATTCAATTCTTGACACACAAGGAAACTCAAATACCAAACCCTAATACTCCCCAAATTTCGACTCTCTCTCAACCAGGAACAAGACATGAAGAAAATTACGAATCACAAAAAACAGGAAACAAGAACAAGAACAAGACTCGATATTTTTTTTTTGAGACACAGACACAAAAGTTGAAGACAAAGGAAAATGAAGGGTACGACCTGGATATTGATACCAAAATGATACGATCCTCGCCAGGAAGGTTTAGATCGCAGCCCAGGAACTCGAAGAAAGGACTCAGACTCGATGCGGAAGCAAACGGAACACTGAATATGGAAGATCCAACACCTTTGGATTAGAAAACTCTCAAGTACCGTAGTCCAGAATAAATTCTCCTACGACCCAAGAGGCAAAGTGATCCAACAACGAAGGATATAAGTGAAGACACCACCAATGGATATGACTGTCCAATTGATTAGTCGAAATCAAAACCCTATGGAAGAATAGGAATTTCGAAAGTTTGAGCTTTCAGAAATAAAGGAGATAACCTCACAAATTTTATTAAACTAAAAACTGAATAAATTGTTCCATAACAAGGCCTATATATAGGCAACTCAAACCCTAAACTAATAAGGAAACTATTTTAAATAATTAAAAGGCATAAAATTCGGAATTAATTTAAATAAGGCCTAAACATGTTGGCCCAAAATAACTAAATAAATTAAACTAAGCCCAATCATTACACATAATTAAATTAATAACTTTTGGGCATTCGTTTAATTCTTCCAACAACATCGATTCTTTGGAAACATTGACAACCCATATATCTTTAATCAATAAGCTCAATCCAGCCCTCAACGTCCTTGCTCGAGCTCTAGTCATCGGCCCACTCGGAATGTAGACTGGATCGTCTCTCACAACTGCTACTTGGGCTCCATCACAATGGCACTTCAGCTAGAAGGCTCCTCAACCAATCAGCTTCTCTACCAGCGAGCTCAAGAGCAATGAACTCTGACTCCATCGTCGAGTTAGCAATGCATGATTGTTTTGTTGATTTCCATGAAATAGCTCCACCTGCTAAAGTAAACACATAGCCACTTGTAGAGGCTACTTCATTATTATCAAACACCTAATTGTCATCACAATATCCTTCTAAAACAACAGGAAATTTATAAAATGTAAACTCAAATCACGTGTACCTTTCAAATACCTTAATAGGCGATACAATGCAACCCAATGATCATTACTGGGATTATGAGTATACCTAATCAATCGACTAACATCATAGGCAATGTCTGGTCTAGTACAATTCATAAGGTACATAACACTTCTCATTATTTTGGCATAATCTTCTTGAGACACACTATCGCCCAAATTCTTTTTAAGATGCATGCTTGGATCATAAGGGGTTCTAGCAGGACTCAAATCAACACAGTTAAAACGCATCAAGATTTTATCTATATAGTGTGTTTGATTCAGAGAGAATCCATATTGAGTTTTTTGTATTTTAATGTCAAGAATAACGTCTGCTTCTCATAAGTCTTTCATATCAAAAACAGAGGAAAGAAAATTCTTTGTTTATGATATAACATTTAAGCTTGTACCACAAATGAGCATATCATCGACATAAAGACAAATAATCACACACTCATAATCACAACATTTGGAATATAAACATGTATCTGCCGTGTTGACAAGGAAACCATGAGATGTAACTGCAGCATGAAATTTCTCATACCATTGTAAAGGTGCTTGTTTAAGGCCATAAACATATTTTTTTAATCTGAGAACCTTATGCTCTTGACCAGACACTACACACCCTTCAGGTTGTTAAATATAAATCTCCTCTTCCAAGTCTCCATTTAAGAAAGCTATTTTTACATCCATTTGATGTATCAACAAGTTATGAACAGCTGCTAGTGCAACCAGAACTCTAATAGTGGCAATCTTAGCAACAGAAGAATATGTTTCAAAATAATTGACATCCTTTCTTTGAGAAAAACCCACTACCACTAACCTGGCCTTAAATTTGTCTATCGATCCATCTGTTTTAAGTTTTTTCTTACAAATCCATTTTGTTTTAAGAGTTTTACAATTAGCAGGAAGGTCTGTAATTTCCCACGTATGCTTACTAGTGATAGATTCCACTTCATTCTGTATGGCTTCTTTCCAGAAAATTGAGTCCACGCATTTTGTAGCTTCACTGTAGGTTTTAGGATCTTCATTCATAAAGAAGGCCGAAACTTCAAATTTATTGATTTTCTCAGGATCTTCTAATAAAAATGCAGTAACAAAGTCTTCACCAAAGTTAGTTTCGGTTCTCTTCCGTTTGCTCCTTCTAAGTTCAACATTATGTTTCTCCCGAGGCAAAGTAGATTAAGGAGTATTTATAACTTGCATGGTGGTAGATGAATCTTCAATAGTAGACACTTTTAAAGGAAACACATGCTCAAAGAATTCAGCATCACGAGATTCAGAGATAGAATGATCATCTAGTGACAAAAATCTATATGCAGCAGAATTATGAGAATACCCAATAAAGAAGGTATGATAAGTTTTAGGTACGACCGTAGTTCTTTTATGAATAGGAAGTCCGACCTTAGCTAGACACCCCCACACTTTAAGAAATTTCAAGTTAGGTGCAAATCCTTTCCACAGTTCATATGGTGTCTTTTCTAATCTTTTATGAGGCACCCTATTTAGAACATAACAAGCAGAAAGCACAGCCTCCCCCCACAAATTGCTAGGCAATCCAGAACTTAAAAGCATTGCATTCATCATATCTTTAATGTTCGATTTTTGCATTCTGCTACTCCATTTTGTTGAGGTGTGTAGGGTGCACTAAACTCATGTATTATGCCATTATCTTCACAAAATTTCTTAAGAGCCACAGTATTATATTCTCCACCTCGATCAGACCTAAGTCTTTTTATTCTTCTATTCAATTGATTCTCAACTTCTAATTTATATTTGATAAACATTTCAGTTGCCTCATCATTAGATCTTAGAAGAAAAATTCTAGTGTATCTAGAATAGTCATCTACAAAAGAGATATAATACATTTTTCCTCACTTCTTGTTATCCTGCTTTTGTTATGAAACTACTTTCCTGACTTCTTGTTGTCTTCTGCTGGAGAGCCTTCTCAATTGTGGTGACATCTTCCCTTTAAGGTTTGATGTTAAAGGGTAGGTGGGGTGTTCGATCCCCCTTGCCAACAACCCGCCAGTTGGAGCTGGAGAGGGGCTACGACCCTAGCACCGAGGGTAGACGCCCGTGCCCTGAGGGGTAGGTGTGAGTTGGGGTGCATCAGACTGCAGGCCCTGACATCTTCTCTCTTTACCTAACAATATTATTGGTATAAACATATTTCTTGAATATATATCAGTAGAAAAATCGTAAAAATAAAAGTATATCAAAAATTCTCTGTATATCAATGGTATAATGAAAGAATTATAAGATAAATGGTATATAAATTATGTTATACCAAAATTATGTTGAAATCATTAAAAAAATTCGATATACCGAAGTAATGGTATATAAATTAACCCATACTGAAATCATGTCGAAAATTCAGTATACTGAACTAAGGTATACCGGGAATTTTGGTACGATAATGATATTATGAATTTTTTCTCATACTGTAAATTTTGGTAAAATATAAGGTTTGGAGGAAATAGTGTGGTATACTGTAACGAATCAAACCTACTAAGACCTCTCATCACGTTTTCTTGATTAAGGGTAGTATAGGAATCCACCAATTATAATATTTTTTTCTTGGACCATCAGTGGGCCCGACATGCCGATATTAATAAGGGTTATTTCGAGCGAATTAAGTTTGGCCAAGTTTGATTTCGAGTTCAACTTGGTGTCAAACACGTCAAGCTCAATCGAGCTTGATCTTTTTAATTTATTTCAAATTTTAATAAATATTTTAAATTATTTATTATTTAATAAATGAATAAAAATTTAAATTATATTAAGCTCGATAAGACTCGTAAGCCTAACTCGAATTCAAGCTCAACTTGTGTTTTATTTAAACTCGAGCTTGATAAGGCTCGCGAGTCTATCGAATTGAGTATCATGAAACTCGAGCTCGACGATTACTCGAGTAACTAAAGCTTGACTCGGTCAGTATCAAGTTGTAATACCCAGCTAAAAATAGCAAGGTTATTATATTATTTTATGATTAATCATGCGATTAATTGCTTCATTGATCGATTTTAAGAGATTATGTTTATGTATATGAATTGAAGCATTGTAATTATTCAAATGTTTGGATTTGAGAATTAGAAACCTAAGCTTGAAGAATTAGGGTTTCGAATGGATGTTGAGATCATGGATTTTGGTATTAATCGGATGTCTCATTCTTTAATCCGAATTGAGGATCATGAGGTGATGATCAATCAAGTTGATCAATATAAAGGGGATTGATTATGTAATACAAGTATGAGGATTTAGAGTTGATTGGTATTATTGAAACTATACATACAATTAAGTATGTATATAATGGAGCCATTAGTTGTCACTTACATAAAATAAGTGTATTAATCTTAATTGATGGGAGGACACTTGTCTAGCTTATGTTACTCCAAGCTATGACTTATCAAATGAAGGGGGTGAGGTGTTGATTAAGGTAATGAGTAGCAGCTAAGGGTAGAGAGACATATTTCATTTCTCATTTTCGTACAAAGAAAAACCCCTCCCAGCAACAGTCACTTTCCGGCGCGATTTCCGCCAAAAGGTGGAAAAATGGACGGTCAATGTGAGAGACAAACTTGTAGAGCTTCGAGAGTAGATGTGTCTTGACTACTCATTTTCCTGATTCAATGGAGAAATGAGTAAGTTATGCTCGTTTTACTAAACTGTGGCAGAGATGATAAATTTGGGGATTTTGAGTTCACTTCGCCCAAATCTTGGAAATGGCTTTGTTTGATGATTCTAAATGTTTCTAGGAACTTAATTGAAGCAATTGGATGGATTGGTGAGCTTGAATTATCGGATTTAGTCGATCAAGCTTGTTGAAGAAGGTGAGGGTTTCTTCTTCAAGACATTTAACTTGTATGCATTATTTGGAGTTTGATCTTACATGCAAGTGTGTAATTGTGTTGTTTAGCATGTTTATATGTTAGATATATGTTGTATTTAAGTGTTGATTGCTGAATGTGGCCGGAGATGATTGAAAATGGCCGGAAATATAGAAAACTGACCTCAGCTCGTCGTCGGTGCGGTTGCAGGGCGCGATCGCAGCACGGTCAATTTTGACTGCGTCAGAGAGCCCCTTAAATAGGCATTTTACCGCGGTCGGCGCATGATAAACTCGTATTTTGCCTCACTTATCACATTGCTTTCTATTTAATTTCTTGCATTTACTTAAGTTTTAGTTAATAATCGAGCATGAGTCGAGTTTATAGGGGTATTATGCTTGCCATGGTGTGTTTTTGCAGGTTTTAGGCCAAATCCAATGGAAACTCGTACTGAAAACAGCATATGTTCAAGGAAACAGTCACGACTTCTTCCACAGTTGGAATCCGAGCTAATGGAGGACATAATTGGAAAGATCTTTGAGTTAGCTTTCCAATGCAACTGGAATCGGGTCAATCGGAGTTCGGGAGTGAAAGTTATGGCCAAAACCGTGAGACTGCGCAGAAGGATCGCAAGAGGAAAAACGTCTCTGTTTCGACCGACAGGAAGGCCACGTCGACCGGCGCAAGGGGATCCGCGTCGACCGAGATGAGCCCTACGTCGACCGAGATGGACCCAGAAAAGGAATTTTCGAGATTTTTAAGGTTAAATCATATTTTTAGCCCTAGATCCCAATTTATACACCTCTACCTCTATAAATACTTGTTTTTGCTCGAGATTTCAAGCAGTACCCTGAAGTCTTCCTTTAGTTTTAATTCCTCCCCTTTTGTTTCAGTTTTTCATTTAGTTTTCTCTTGGATTACTGGAGAATTCCTCTTTACTTTTGTTGATAAATCTTTACTTTTTAATGCAATCTTTATTTTTCATTGCTATGTCTTTCTTTAATATGTTAGGCTAGAACCCTAAACAGGTTCTAGGGTTTCTCCATCTGTGATGCATGTTTAGATTCAATTGTTCAAACCCTAAAAATTGGTTTAAATCCTATGTTTTATTTTAAATCTATTCTTATTGAAGGATTGAGAGATGAAGATTGAGGTAGGTTTCAGTTATTAATCGAAGGACCGAGAGGTGAAGGTTAGTAATAGGAAGTTAAGATTTAATACTTTTCATTTTCTGTCCGACCAAGAAGAATTCAATCGTAGGAAAAATCTAATCTTTATTAAAATTAATTAATTGGTGTGTTTGAGACCGAGAGGAGATAACCACTAGTTGATAATTTAGGATTTAATTGCCCGACCAAGGAATTAATTCCACCTTAATAGATTTTCCACCAAAAATATCTTTTATGGGTTTGAATATTTGTTTCTTGCATGTTGATCAGATTGGTAGATTTCCCTAGAATCTGTGTTTTTTAATATTTGAATTTCATCCCTTTAATTATTTGTTTTGAAAACCCAAAACCCTCAAAATTGATTTGCCCAAACAAAGGTTTTGAAAACTATATCCAGTACATGATTTTCCCTCGTTGCACTATCTCTGTGGGATCGACCAACCCTTGGGTTGTTTATAAATTTATTTGTCCTTTGCTATAATCTGTATGCAGGTTTTGCATCGATCAGGGCACAGTCAAAACTTGACCGCTTTAGGATTGACCAAAAATTGAAATTCTCAAATTTTATTCTACTTCGATTGGTTTTTGGAGGCATGAACTTAAATGAAATCTTGTGAATATTATATACACATGATATACGAAAAATCTTGAAGGATTGATGTGAGATATGACGATTAAGATGACTTAAACTTGTGTTATCTTAATTGTTGAGTTGTAAGTTGATGTAGCTAAGAATGATAAGTTCATTGGAGAGAAGAACTAAGATTATGATGGCGTGATGGTAGAAGCTGATTGGGATGAGTTGATTAATGATAGGATCATGATGTGGTAAGTTGAGATGGTTGAAGAACAAGTTGAGCATAATTTGAGCTACAATTGTTGAAGTGCGAGTTAGAAACTCATGATATGAGGAATTGTTAATGAAGTGAGATGATATGAGTAGAAGTTGTGTTCATGGTTGATCTTTGCGTTTGTGTTGCTTATGTGATTCATGAATGTTAAGCTTATTGTGCACTGTGTTGATTTGTGTTTAAAGGAATCGTGCTTGGCGCGGTCTTGCTTTTGAGCAGCCGTCGTACTTCAAAATTCGTAAGAATAAAAGGTGGGTTTTTATCATATAAAAATCCAAAAGCATGAAAATATTTTCTTTTAAAAAACCAACTATATGAAAATGTTTTGTTTTAAAGTTATTGTTATGCTAAAAATATTTTGTGGATCATATCTGTACCTCTGAAGCTAGACGTGATTGGCCAGAGAGTAGAGAGACGTCAGAAAAATGCACCAAGCTTCTAAACCTTGAGCGGTTTTTGACTGATTGCGAGCCAAGATGAATGTTGTTCTTGTGGCGTAGTACCTTGAGTTAAACTCTGGTATGTCCGTACTAGTGGTTCGATTCCCCAAACGAATTATGTGTGGAGTGGATCAACCGTGGGTTGACACTCAGGGGTTATAAGGCGGGTTAAAGACGATCGGAACTCGTTGTGTTCGCCCGAGATCAATGCACTTTGATGACAGTGGGTTGAGTGGATTATGCCATTCCCAACTGTACATCATGACTTGGAAGTAGGTCTGCTTCCAAGCCACACTATTAAAACAGATAGTGACCATAGGTAAAATATTATTGTCATGTGACTTGAAATGAAAATGTTTGGATAAGCGTGAGAGGATTTTAAAATAAAACCTCATGTCTTATCGGTTGATGGCATTGTAGGGTTTTCCCGTGAACCGAATCACCAAAACCAAACTGAACCAGATCGATTTATGGATATTGCACATAATCTAAATTCACAAAACCCTAGCATGCTCCTATGAATTTAATGACCAGTATTGTGGATTGAGGGATTACCGTTATTCTGTCGAGTCTGTACTGATCTTTTGCGTTTGAATTCCAAACTCCAATTCAACCACGCAATTCGATTTTATCTGCGGAATCAGAAATTAGAAATCTAATTTCTAAGATAAATTCGAAAACAAAGAAAAGAAAGAAATAAGATTTATGTTCTCCAGATCAGATCTTCAGGGCTGTGTCCCAATGCTGTTCAGATCTACTACTGATGAGGACTCCGTAGATCTGTATTCTGAGCAGGACCAGAATCGAAATTCTCCTCCTTTTCTTCTCCAAAAACGGCGCCGCTCTCTCTCTCTCTAGGTTTAGTGTGTTTCAACTGTGTTACAACTTATGAGAGAGAGATGTCTATTTATAGACCTAGGGTTGTAAACCCTAATGGGCCTTTTTGGGCTCAATTCAGCATATTTAATTTGGGCCAGACCTGGGACCTAATGCAAATAATAAAGTGGGCCTATAAATTAATTAATTCTCATGTCCACAACCCAGGACACAATTAATTAATTAATTATAATTCTTTTTCACCACAGAATTAATACTGACCTACCCCTTTATTACCACGTTATGAGAACGGGCTGCATTAATTGAGAATCCCCATATTTAAGGTTACCGGACATCCATTAATTAACCAGAGCCTCTGACAAGCTCTAACTACAATTAATTAATATCTTATAATTCCTGAGTAGTACCACTCAAACCTTATCACTCGTGCCTGAAATTAATCAGCCTGCAAGACTTTGGCACGATGAATGTTATTGAGCTCCTCAGGGAATGTCCCCATCCTATTACTCGGATATGGTTACCTAAACCCAGTCTCAGGCGGTATTACACGAACTGCTGTTACCCAAGATGCGGATATACGAGCACGTTACTTAGGCTCTCCACCATGGCAAGTCAAAGCAACAGTCAACCCGTGCAAACCCCTGAACCTTCGTTAGGGTTTGGACTCAATCAATATAACGAGATCTTGTATTCGCTGATGTCAGACAGACGAATACATCTCACTGCCGTCCATCAATACGCCACCTCTGCGTACCAGCATGTCAAGTAACCAAGACAGACTACTTATTCCGATAATGCCGCAACCATCCGGACAGACGTATCCTCATACGCTGTCTCGGCTGTGATCAGGTTTATGTCTCACTAGGTCAAGTGATCATACTGTCTTCTGCGATCTACAACACGCCGTATGATCGTCCCTATCGGTGAGACAAGAGGATACCATTGTTCATACATGTAAGATTGTTAACAGATAGGAGAAATAAACCGTTGTATACTCATTATAATAAATGCTTTCAGTATACAAAACCCATCAGGCATAATAATCTATATTTGTACGTTTTCGGGCTTGTGTTCACTGGGTACACGGTGTACTCAGCCCCTCGTGTTATTTCTAAAACATGTAGGTTAAAGCTAGCAAGAATGTGTGAGCAGCCCAAACGATGTATCTCCATATACATATCTCCACTACGTAAATCTCCGATGCATTGAACCTCTGAAACTAAACTTTCCCATGTTTTGTATAAGCTTGAACTCCGATGTTATGCAAACCAATATTTGGCATCGATAATTGTATGAACTCGAACCCTATTACTATTTCTACAAATGTCAGCTTCCACTTAATCTTATTCTTGGTTGTGTTTAATAGTGAGAAATCTCGAGAGTTAACCCCTCGCGCTCTCATAAGCCGGGGAAGCTAAATGGGGGTGTTACACAAGTAGATTTTAATATTTTTACCAAATAGATTAGGAGCGAATTTGACTCATGCTCTATACTAACAACAATCCGCCTATGCACAAAGGGAAGGGGTCCATTTCAGACAATCAATAATTTTATTTTTGCTTCGGAAATATCAAGTTAAATTCTCAGAGAGACACATTGTATTATCGTTCTGTAAATTTAACGAATCTTTAAACCATTAGTGAGCGACAAAATAGCCTCACTAAATCAAAGAATATGTTTCCTCCTATACTCAAATCAGCGCTTAATCAGTGAGCTTCAGTTCTTCAAAGTTTTTTTTTTTTATGAAAAATAATATAAAATTAAAATTGACACGGAAACACTTGAAAAAATCAACTCAATCAGTCCTTTGAATCGGTGTTGAGGACTCACCAACGATCCGGACATGATGGTTGGTCCACCGTCATATCAAACTAGGTCACCGACGTGCACATATTGCCATGTGCCCATGTACGATGATTATAAATTTCAAACAAATAGACCAAATTAAAGGATTACTGACTTCTTTAAGATAATGAGCTATTAGATTTATACTTTTGCATTACACGAATTTGAATTAAATTTTTTTATTATCTTATTTTATAATATCAAAACTATATATTATGTAATTATTTAAAATTATATTTAAATTTATTTATCACTTTAGACTAGTAGGAGCAGAAGGGGAACCCATAAATATGGCTTATCGGCCAACCTTGCTGTATTAATATAATTCTAGCATAAATTATTCTCAATATGGCTCATCCTAATATATATTTATGTAAGTTTAATAAAAGTAAAAAAAAAAAAAGGAGTAGATTAAACACACAACTTACAAAAAATAGTTCAATTAGCAAGATTAATCCATAAAATATTTTACATATTATCCTTAAAAAATAGTAAATGAAATAAATTGATATAAATTTTATATAAGAAAATGTGACTCATATATGATGTTGTTAAAATTCTTATTATTTTTAAGCATACAAAACTGAAATAAACATTAAAAGAAAATGAATTGATGTTAATGTAATATGATATTTTTGAGTGGAAAAGTTGCATATTTGTAATTATAGTGAACTTATTTTTTTTAATATATTAATAAATTATAGAATATTTATCTATTTATTTAGTTTAGTAAAAAATAATAAAAATATTTAAAATCTTTGCTAAAAATAATACATAAAATATTTAATTATGAAAAATATATTTAATATTTTTTTAAAACCACTTATCTGATTACTTATTTGTTTATTAGGTCATAGATTGAGAATTGTTTGATCTTTCGAGTTCTGGGCTGACAAATCATCTTTCGGGTTCTGAACTAGTAATTAAAATATTTTTTGGGTCCTAAATCCATAATTCTCAGAACACATATTAAATATTTTTTAAAATTCCTTAAATATAGATATTATTAAATAAATGAAAAAATTTAAATAACTACAAACTAATCGTTCCCTCTTTTTCTAAACTTTTTTTTTAATATAATAAGTAGATACTAAAAAAACTGTGGCTTTGTTTATAATTACCCAAAATTTACTAGCATCGTCAAAAACTTTAATAATTTATATAATTCTAATTCATTATTTCAAATTTATAGAATTTTATTCGACACGTACACTTAACTTAACCCTCCAACTTAACAATATTAATTTCTCTGCTCATTATATATATATAGAGTTGCGTTCAAATCCGAACCATATGTCCTGAATGAACAATGACCATATATTCAGCCATTAATTTTAAATTTTGGACGCCTTATATTATTCCATGTGGCATTTTTTTTATTAATTTAATAATAATCAAAGGGTAGTATTGGTACCACATAATTTTATAGATTTGATAATTTTCGGAAATCCCTATAATCATGCAATTTATATATTTTAGAATATCTTTTTTTTTTCTATATCATATCTAATTAATACATAATTATCGTCTAGAACTTTATTTTTTCATCTTTATTCTTTAGAGTTAATTACTTTCTTCTTCGCTCGTTTTTCTTTTTTGTTTTCGTCCGTGACAATGGAAAGCCGTAGAGATAATTTTCCTGGTATGTTAAGATCTTTATATATATATATATATATTTTCCGCATTTTTTCAATTATGTACATTGTGTTCTAAAATTTTTGTGAGTATGTATTAGTTTTTTGCTATAAAGTTCGATATTAGGGTTCTTTTTTTTTTAATTTTTTTCTATATCTCGTATGCTGTGTTGTTATGCACAAGAGTTTAATTGATGTAGAGTTTGTGTTTTTGGTTTTGATATACTGTTTGTACTGGTTTTTGAATGCATATTAATTTCATTATTTTTGGTAGAATGTTTATCAATATTAATGGTTTGGTAATATTTTATGTATTGTTATGTTATTTTCCAGAACACGTTGAATTCAACTCTAAAGAACCACAAGGTAATTCATCGTTTTTTTTAAACGTTTAAACATATTTTTAAGGTTTAAGTTTGTTAATGAATGTTTGTGATATTTATATCTACGAGCTCATTATCACTTTTATTATTTATCATTACTATTGTATACTTTTATCATTGTTTGGTTGATTTTTTTTTCTTATTTGTTATTAATGTCAAAAAGAGGATTTTGCAAGAGCTTTATGGACAGGAGAAAATTAAAGATATTGTAGTTCACCCTCCTAATGTCGTCAAAACCAAAGGTAGTGGTAGTCGTATCATTTCTCGAATTGAGAAGATAAAGAGAGATTTGGATAAACCGTTGAGAATGTGTAAAAAGTGTCACAAGTTGGTAAATCATGATTCTAGGAATTGTGACAAAGTAAAAGAAGTGCAACAGACGAAGGATTAGTCTGATCGTGCGAAGTTTATGGAGTAATCATTGTTCATTTTTCTTTTTTATATAAATTGTCGCTTTTATTATTAGATACTGAATAAATTCGTTGTTAATTTCTTTTTTTTAATACTAACTTACGTTTTTTATGTTTTTCATGTAGTTTTTGAATGCAAAATCGTTCTTTAAGAGCTTTTTTGTGGGTTTGTTTAAATCTTATTGTGTTCATTGTTTAAGAAGTTTTTAAAAAATTTGAAACTTTATTGTATCATTTTTTTCTTATGCTATATCATCATTTCTAGTTATTATTATCATTAATTTTAATTTAGTGCAGTCGATTATTTTTAACACTAATAATGTAATTATTTGTCGTCTAATTTTTCCTACATTATGAAGACACAAGTTCCAATGACTATAAATTGTATCGATAATTAAAAAAATAATATTATAAATATTTGTTTTTGAGTGTATCATTTATAATAGATATATTAAATAAATTAAAAGGGAAAGGTACTTCTATTTTTTTAAATTACGCAAAGTTGCTTTTAATATCATTATTACTTAAAAAATTTATCATCTAATTTTATCATACGGTTTGGATGCTTGTTAAATTTTGTATTTCTATGCAAATTCTTTCTTTTTTTTTTATTTATTTATAGTGTTTTAAATATTTTTGTTTTTGTTAAAAAAAAATTTACGCCAACATTTACAAATTCTAATATCATTTATTTTCTTTTGTTATATCTTCACGTTTTTATACTAATGTCATCAATTCTGTTATTTCAACAATTTATCATTTATTACCTTTTCAATCTTAAATTTCTACATTCATTTCAGTGTTGCATATTGAGTGGGTAATCATAAATATTTTGTTCATCGCTGTGAGCACAAATTTATATTCCAAATACAAAAAAAAGTTGTTCAAGAAATATAATCCATTAAACATTGCAAACGCTGTTAGCACAAATTTATATTCCAAATACAAAAAAAGGAACAGTGCATATTGTATCAAACATTGCAACTATTAAAGTCATAAACATCAAAATGAACAGTGCAAATTGTATCAAAAGTAGGGGTGGGAATAGGCCAGGCTTTGGCCCGATAGGCCTGGGCCTACCTAAAATTTCATAGGCCTTAGCCTGGCCTATTAATCCAAATAGGCTTTTATAAAGACCCAGGCCTGGCCTATTTAGTTATGAAGGCCGGATTTTTGGCCTACTTAAGGCCTATATGATAATTTTTTATTTTTATATTATAAATAAATATATAATTTTAAATATTAAATTTATCTTATTATTTAACGTTGATAGGTCTTATTCTTTAGTGAGTCTAGACCATAAAAAATTATAGATATGCTAAATAATTTAATAATTTATTAATATATTATTTTTATTTTGAAGTTTATAATTAGAATATTTAATAATTTAGATATATATTTATGGTTAATATCATATAATGCTCTACGGTCCATCTAATATATATGTGTAGTTATTAATAAATTTTTAATGCCCAACAAAGTGTTTAATAATTTAACAATCAATTTAATTTGTTATTTTTTAATTATAAATATTATATTTAATATTAAATATTTAAAATATTAATAATTTATACAATATATTATTTTAAATAGGCCGGCATGTTAGGCTTAAAAGGTCTAATTTGAAGCTTGGGCCTGAGCCTGTTTATGTATGTAGGCTTTTTAAAAAGCCCAAGCCTAGCTTATTTGTCAAATAGGCCGGGCTAGGCTAGGCCTTAGGTAGGCCAGGCCTAAGGCCCCTGTCGGGTAGCCTGGCCTATTCCCACCCCTAATCAAAAGCAACACCAATTCAGGTAACATCTTTTGCATCTTCCTAAACATCACTTTGCAGGAACTCACTAACATAAGTATCAACATCTACTTCAGTAATCTCGTTCTCTGATTCTATGTAATCATTGCTTTCTTTCTCATTCTTCAAAGCACAAAGATTGTTTGAGGACAAGAGTAGCGAGGTGCAATACTTTGATCGTAGATGTCGGTACACTACCTTGCTCCTCTGTGGTAACCATGCACATCAATTAGTATCTTTCTCGCCATTGTACATCTGCATGTGCCTCATCATCAAAACCATACAATCACGCTTGTTCACCACAGTCTGAGTGAACAATTGCATTCTCTTTGGTTTTACTTTCTCCAGGCCTTTACATATGTTGTTCAGTCATAGATCAGAAAGGTATTTTTAAAAGAATTTGCGCTGCATTTTTCATACCATAGTTGACACTTAAGGTTTTATTGTAGTATTTAAAATTTAAAATTAAAACAATTACAAAATAATGTAATTTTTTAGTAATTACCAGTGTTTGCAGTGTAATGTTGTAGTCTTCGATGTCATTTCCACCAACATTGTCATAATGATAATCGATTACTGCAATTTTCTTTGGTTTCAATGTGATAGCAATCAGATAGCACTTATCCTTCTCAAAAACAGGGAAATATACCTGTTGTTACAGCATTCAAAAGATAATGATATTGTTATATAATTTAAATGATATAAGTATTGAAAGATAATGGTGTAGTTTTCACAGGTTGATGTGGTTCTTCAGTGAAATCATCATATCGTCTGATGATCAAGCACGTTTACTTCCTACATTAATTGTTTCAATTTTGATCCTACATTATTTTGTAAAATAATACTACAAGCATAAACTTTTTCCTAAATTACATGACTCGGTTTGTTAGATATTATTAATGACAAACAATATATTTGAATAATGATAAATTAATATAAAAAATGACATATGGTATATCGTTTACATAGAACAAACTATTAACACTATACACTTTCCATTGTCATTATATTTATAATTCTAGAACAACAAAATCACTTGATTACCATCCAAATAATGCTACAAACCATACATACACATATATTCAATTTAAATTTAGACTAACCCGCGCTTTTGTTCTTTGTGTATTTCAAGAAATTTACCAAATAAGAACAGCTTTGCTACACATAGTGCCGTATCAATTTCTACTTCGAAAAAAAAACTACAAACAACAAACTAACCTGAAACTAAAACCGCCGTCGTCGGTTTTTCCATCGAAGCCATTTCAACTATGCCTTTTTTCTGAAAAAATTGATGCAAGAACCCTAGAATTAAAAAACGAAAATGTATCAGTTCATCAAATCGATTCTTTGCAAACCAGTAAATCAAAAAACAATGATACAAAATTGCAAAAAAAAAGGAAAATAAAATTACCGGAGAAATCAAGCTTTAGAATTTCGTCAAAATGGAGTTGCTAGTCGTTGAATAGTTGCTTCAAATTTTATCTCTCTGTCGCTTCAACTTCTAGAATTTGGTAGGTTTTGTGTATTAATGATACTCAATAAATTATGTAAACAGATATTAATTGAAAGATATCGTGGATCTATTTTTTTGGGAAACTGCTCCCTTAATATTCGGTGTGAGATTTGATTAAATTTGAAAATTATTTTTTTGGACGTTTTTAACCTTATGATGATATATGTACTCATCTACAATGATACAAGGTATGGAAAAATTCTGGACGTTGATCTCATAGATGTACGGTTAGATCTTGGTCTCTGTTCATTCATAGAACCTTGTTCAGCCTAGATCACACCCCATATATATATAAAGAGTTGGTGACATGGCAAATTAATTAATAATCATTATTCCCAGTGAATTTGTGAATAATTTTGCTGAGATGTGCAAAAGTTGTGAATAATTTTGATGAGAAGAAAATCTAAGTAGATTTATTATTGGCTCAATCCAGAGTTAGAAAATATACATAACAGAAATTTTGTTGATTTGTACTCTCCATACTGGTAATTTTGGCACCAGCTCCGACTTAGAAAGCTGGCTACTTAGCAAGCCATATATTATTTAATTAATATTTAGTTATGCACTCCAACATCTGAGGTGCTGGGTTTTAAATCCAATGCAATAATTTAATGAAAATATTAATAAATATCACAGAGGATTTTAGAGGTTCGGACAAAACCGTCCTTTATTCAGACGCGCAGTTTTGAAATCACTAAGCACAAGAAAACAAAGATGTCGCAGGATCTGTCGCTAGTTGGTAAATGTCTGTGTCCAGCAGTTCACTTGCACACTTGCCAAGTTCATCTACACTCCTCTGCTTCTTCAAACCCGAAGTGTGGGCGCACCACTCAACCTCCAGCTGATCGTGAAAATTTGTGTTCTTTCTGAGAACGTCTGTTTGCAATATACACCCGTGATAGTTGTTACTAGAAATGTTGCAACTCCAAGAATGTTCTTACTTAGACAGTAAGAGACCTAGAATGTGCCTCGTGTCCAAAAGACACGCGGTAAGCTGATAAAACAATCTGAAAGCTTTTGAATGTTTGAGTATAGATTTCAGTGCTTTCATGGATGATTGGTAAAATTGGTAACCGAGTTGTAGAAGATTGAAATTCGTAACCTTCTCTAGATGGATTGCAACCTCTATTTATAGGCGCTCCTTGGAAGGTTAAAAATTGGAGTGGTTGTGACACAAAAGGAACATGTCCTATCACAGTCTCACTTTTCTTGACTTGCAGTGTCCTTTCTTGTCAAAGTGGGTGAGCTTTTCAACTTTGGTCAGAAAGGCTCTTAGCCAGTTCGAGGAATTTATGCTGGTGGTTTTCTTAGACAAACAAGTTTTAAGTATCACAAACTTTAAAATCTCATTTGTTACAGCCTGGACTTGTAAAGTCCTCGCTTCTCTTGACTTGTTTTTGTCTCTTCTAACTAGTTGGGGATCATCTTACTTGTGACATTCGTTAGTAAGCTCCTTGCCGATGAATCACCAGTTATTGATGATATGTCAACTAACTTCCTCCAAAGGAAATGTGCTTTGCTGGTAAATGATATTAGCCATCCAACCCAATCAAGCTTCTTTGCTGGTGAATGGAATTCAACCAATAAATCTCCAATTATTTGTGATCAGTTACGATTTACAACTCGATAATTCATATACATGATATTATAAATACATACTAATGTAGCTAGAGACACATATATTTGATTCATCAAAATATCATAATAACGAAGCAAGTTCTAATAGAATCTGTGGATTGATGAAGATTGTTTTCCCAAACACGACGACAATCAATCGAAATTAATAAAAACTTGTTTGTTAATGATCCATGCTAAATGGGCTGGACCCGATGGACCGCCGGCCATGCCATGCTTTAATAGCTTATAGATTAAATCCAATACGTGTTATAGTTATCCTACGCAATTTTGCATGATATATAATTAATATCATGCAGTTGGTATATGATATGGTGCAATATTGTTTTATACTTAATACAATTCATTAGTTTATAACTTGTTTGATACGCAACCCCAGAAGAGTATGCTCATAATTAATCATTATAACAATTCAATTTTGTACTGCTTAAAGTGCCACACTAGTCGAATTATTGCAAACTACAACTACACATTAAAATTAAACTACGAGCTAGATTAATGCATTAATTAAACACAAAAGGCCTCAACTTCCCTTCCCTTGATCACCTCTTCTAATCTTCATAGATATGTATATATAAACATGACCAGGAATATTGAAGCCATGCACACGCACATTGAGAAAGAGAGAGAGAGAGAGGAAATTAATTAAGATGATGATGAAAGCTCATCCGTGGATTGTGAACTTTTTGATCATCAGCTCTGTTGGTGCTGGTCTGTTGGGTTTTCCGGAAGCAGCAAAGTATACTGCATTGTACGCGCTGGGCGATTCGCTGGTGGACCCTGGAAACAACATCTATTTCATCGACACCTTAGCCAAAGCCAACTTCTTGCCTAATGGTATAGATTTTAGCACAGGCCGATTCTGCAACGGCAAGGTCATCGCCGACTTCATTGGTATATATGAATTGAAGTAATTAATGTCGACGATCTTGTTTCAGTCAGTCACCTAATGTTGTTCAGTTCTATTTTGAAGCTGAGCATCTCGGCTTCCCTATTCCTCCATCCTATGCAAACACTGTCGTCAGAGGCGCCGGCATTCTATCCGGGGTGAACTATGCTTCAGCTGGGGCAGGAATTCTCTATGACACGGGAAAACATTTTGTAATTTGATTAACAACATCTTCAACAAACACACACACACACACACTAGACGTTGATATTGAAATGTGGGAGCATGCATGCATGAACAGGGCCGCCTGATCCCTCTGGGTGAACAAATCAGCAACTTGAAGAAAACGGTGGCGCAGCTGAGACTGACACAAGGAATGGAAGAGGAGGAAGTGCGCGATTATTTGAGCAGGGCGTTAGTGTTTCTGGATATTGGATCCAATGACTACCTCAATAACTACTTGCTGCCTCATAAGTACATAAGCAGCCACCTCTACACTCCTCAGCAGTTTCTTGATCTGCTCATCAAGCGCTATAGGCAGTATATATTGGTATCACCATCGCTGACAACATTAATGTAGTTCAATCTAGGATTATCTAATTAATGAATTAGTTTGGGGGGTGGGCGCTTGTGTCTGATGCAGGATATTCAAGAGTTGGGCATCAGGAAGTTCTTCATAGCACCGGGTTACCCGGTGGGTTGTTTGCCTTTGAGTTTGATCAATGGAGAGTGCAATCAAGAAACCAATAAGGTAATGGAAACGTTCAATTCGAAGTTGAATTCCATGGTCCATGGCCTCATGTCGGACTACCCTGGATCTGCATTCATGACCACTGATTCATTCGGAGTGTTCTTCCATGTGCGGGACAATGCTGTGAGCACTCAATTATATATCTCGCATGCAGTAGTAGAGCAGAAAAATGAAATGAGTGATGCATGTGCAGGGTTGAAGGTGTGGGATAGAGCATGTTGTGGGAGCAATGGAGTAGGAGGAACGAAACCAATGTGTTTAAGAACATCAATTCCATGTTCCAACAGAAGTGAGTACATGTTCTGGGATTCCGCCCATCCCACTGAAGCCACCAACAGAATCGTTGCTCAACTCATTTACAACACCACCTCATGGCTCTGATTCATTCCAATGTCTTTTTTTCTATTTCTTTATTAATAATATTACCGTGATTGGTTTAAGTATTCCCAATGAAATCATTGTTTGTGCATTGAGCATTTCTATTGGAATGATTATGTGCTATGTATAATTGCATTCCAATCGAAACACGAATTCTGAGTTAAATTCGCTATTTCGAAAATAGAATTCAATATATTATCTCAAAGGGTAAATAGGGGAAAATACCCTAAACTATTGACGTTTTTGGAAAAATATCCCAATCTATTTTCATCAGTTAAAAATACCCCAATCTTTACTCCTGTTTATGAATAATACCCTAATCTATTTAATTTCTTAGAAAATACCCCAATGTATTATTATTAGTTTAAAATACCTCAAACTTTAATTTCATTTATGAATTATACCAAAACGATAAATATTATTGGCTCACACAAAGATGAAATATAAATGCATTTGAGTATATAGTAAATATTAATTATTTAGCATATTAAATTTAATACAAACGAACATAGTTTGTTTGACCGTCATCTTTGTTTGAGCCAATAATTTTTCTTGTTTTGGTATAATTCATAATTAAAATTAAAGATTAAGGTATTTTTAACTAATAATAATAGATTAGGGTATTTTTTCAAAAATATTAATAGATTAAGGTATTATCCATAAAGAAAAATAAAGATTGAGGTATTTTTAACTGATGAAAATAGATTGAGGTATTTTTCCGAAAACGTCAGTAGTTTAGGGTATTTTTCCCTATTTACCCTATCTCAAAAACCACAAAGCGAAACTCACTATTAATATTATAATAATTATGTGCGTAAAAATTATCTCGTATATATATATTACAATGTGATGAATTTCGTTTAATAAATTCTGAACCCTACTTTCAAAAGAGATAATTATAATAAATTTGAACTAAAGAGAGGTTAAAGATAAACGGGGTTGTTAAAGATAATTGCTGAAATTTGGGGGTTTGATGGAGAATATCGGCATCCCCAGACACCAAAAAGGAATAAAAGGGAAAGGAGAAGTAAGGTTGTAAAATATCGGCATCTATTTGCTCACTTGAGAGGCCGCTCTGAATCGGGAACAACTCTATAACTGGATCGAGTTTTAGTGTTGGAATCGAGCTCTGCCTGTGGCGTTCAACTTCATCTGAAAGGTGGTATTGTTTTCGTTCTAAGAACGATATGGAGCCGCCGGCAACACAAGCAGAAGGGGGCGGCGGAGGAGGAGGAGGAGTGAGGCGGCAGCAGCAGCAACAACCTGGAATGGGGCAGATGTTGACGGGGGTAATTAGGATTGCCGTGTTCTGGTACTTCGCCTCCAAATTCTTCGGGCCTAAGCGATCGCCTGTTCAATCCTCTCAACAGATCTCCAATCTCTTCCACAAAGGGGAATCTTTGGTTCGTGTATTATCTCACTTGTATTGTTTAAATATGCCGATTTGAACTTTTTCTTGAGGAGTCTTCACTCCACAACATCTGTATTGATGTATAAAATACTAGTTCGTAGCCAGGCGACTTTGGAGGATGTTTTCCATCGGTGGCATGCCAATTATTGTTCGTTCATTTTCGCATTAATTTCTGTTATGAGAGCTGGACTGAAGTCAGTGGATTGCTGCGTTAATCATGTGTGCTTTTTTGGGTTCATTTTGAACCATTGTTCTCGACGACATTCGCATTTTGAATATGAAGCTTTTAATTGAGTTTTTGGAAAGGAAAACTCAAACGTGTGAAGAAGTTGCGTTGCCTATTGCTTAGATTTAGAAGTAAATTCAGACGATGCAATAACATCATTTTGTCAACAAGTATTAAGACTTTTTTTTTGGGGGGGACTACGTTTTGCAACTACATAGAAATCGAATATGGGTGGAATATCAAACCTTTAGCACTTAATAATTCACATTTTACATTTATTGAAAAACCATTCTGGATATCTGTAATTTATTATTCTCGTGTCGAAAAAAACTGATTTCTTTCTTTCCAATTTCCAGGACATGTGGTTATATCTGTCGGAGCAAGAGAAATTCAATGACTTTGGCAGTGAAGCAGCCCTTGTTTGGCAGGAGACAAATATACCTTATGCAGTTTGGACTGCAGATAGTACCAGAACTATATCGTTGAAGTATCATCCTTCTGAGGTGCTGGTTATTTTGAAACCCTTTATTTCAGGATTCCTGATTTCTAACTAATTGACGCCTGCATTAATTCACTCTGATTCACTATGATCTTTATGCATACTCTACTATTATCAGGCTTTGAAAAACAATGGGAGTCTGTATGCCCATGTTTTCTTTGCTAGGTCTGGCTATCCACCAGATCCCAAGGATCCTGAGTACCAGCCATTGGCTGCTTTCGGGCGTAGACACCGTGAGATCTCTTGACCCGTTCAGTTTTGTCTTGCACACATGTTGTCACAATATTGAGGGTGTAAAAACTAATAAGCTTTTTTTTGTATTTATAGCTGTTGTTATATATTTACCCAAGTCCAAGGCTGACAAGAGGAAGAGTCTGTTGGGGAATCCAAATGAATCTAGTGATGATGAAAAGGTGTCTGAGGTACCTTTTTTATTTCTCATTTTATGATTCAGTAATACCTATATTAGTTATGCATGTTTAATGCGACCATGCAAGTCTTTAAAACAAATACTCCCTCCGTCCCAGCAGAATTGGCCCTTTTACCAAACTGGGCGTCCCAACTAAATTGTCCCCTTTCTAAAAATGGCAACTTTTCACACTCAATAATAAAATATTAATTCCACTAACTCATTCTACACTCACAACCCTTCATTCCCGTGCCGATAAGAAAGGGGACAATTGGCACGGGAAGGAGGGAGTATAATTTTTTAGCTGTTTTGAGTTTTCTTTTGTCATTGTATCTAGAAGTTTAGTGCAGTTTGAAGACACCAATGTTTTCAGGTTGGCAAAGATGTTCAATTAGATGAGAAAGAAGTTGGGCCGGTGGAATGGGTGTCATACTGGAAACCCAATATCACCATAAATCTTGTTGATGATTTCACAAGGTAGAGTTGTCTTAACAGTTCATCAACTGTTTATTTTCACTCCATTTCATTACTGATAATAGCTAGGTGTATGAGTTACGTTTACACTTCTTGTGCTGCTATTTCATGATTTTTCTTGATAAGGTTTCTATTTGACAAAAGTGCTAAGCCATTGTTTTCCCATATGTTTGGCAGATATGCGCTGAATGCAATTCCTCCAAATATTGCTCCTTGTATCCTTGAGTTATCTTCATCTTTAATAAACAGTAATGTTTGTTTGCTTGAGTTTATGTAAAATAATTCATGCCCTTGCTCTTACTGTTTGAGTTTTCATTTGTCTTATTCTTCAGTAAGAGAATACCTATGGGTTGGATTGAATATGAGATTGTAGGAATGATCACTATTTCCACAAAAAAGCATGTCTTAAGTTTTAAAAAACTTGCCATCTAACTTTCATTTCAACTTCAATATTTTGACACTTATGCTGGAATGACTGTCTGTACAAGATTCATAAAACAAGAGTTTAAAGTAGCTGTAGAATTAAAACTTTACATAATTGCTCCTGCCAGTAGTTGCTTGGAGGTGCCATATGTTCTTTTTTGCAAGTGGTGCTTCTTGGAAGACATGTCTTCATTTTGGGTTTCACTGAAAATGGACCTCAACTGCACTATTTAAACATAATTCTATTATGTTTAAGGTTCCTAACTTCTCTTTTTTTTTTTTTACTTTCATTCACTTGCTCAACTGGATCCATGGTTTTTCTGGTCAGTTGTCAGGAAAAGTTAAGAAACAGAATTTCATTGGAAAGGTCACACATCTTATATTAAATGAAGCACACTCCATTCCAGGAATTTATGTGTGTCTTATACATGGGGCATCAGACTACCAGGATGATATTATACAGCTTGATTCCCGACATCTTTGCTTTCTTTTAAACATTCAATTACCAGTCTGCACACATTGCAAATAGAGAGTATGTGTTTCCAGTATACCTAGTGCTGGTTTAAACTGGCTTCTTTTTTAGTTGATATTGTGACATAATTTTCTTTCAGACACTGACATAACATCCTTCCATATTGTTTGTTTTCTATGACCAAACATGTACCTAGATTTAATATAATAATTACTGATTTAGTAAGATTAGCTTGGATATTCTTTACCATATTTTTTGGATTCTTTTTTCAGAATTACACTTCCATAGCATTATGTTTTTTGTTACTGACATTCCCATTCTGAGGAAGAGCTGTTCATGCTATACTTTCTGTTCTGGCAGTTGATTCTCAGTTTGCATTTAAACCATAAAAGTTTCAGTGTATATTCCCTGACTTGAATCAGACATGAACATTGAGCCTACAACAGGAAACTACTACCCGACTGTCTACTTCAATGAGTTTTGGTTACTTCGAGATAAGTTAATACAATTAAATGAGACAGTGAACGAATTGCCACTACACCTGGAGGTTGGTCCCATTAGCATGACAAAATGGCAACTGTTCCTACAGATTGACCAATCATTCCAGATTCATAGGAGTTATGGAAGCATGCTTGAAGGTGAAGCTGATGAACTTAAGGTATTGGTTATTTATATATTGTTCTCAACAAGCATTCATGAGAGATCTGTTTTGAGTTTGTAATGTTTCTTCATCTACAAAGAGTAGCTCTTCATTTTCACAATTCACATTTAAAGCAGGTGCTAATGTTTTGATTGTTTCAACAGAGAGTTTTTCTGGAAGGAAACCCTTATCTCTTGGGAATTACTATGGTTGTTTCAGTTCTTCACTCTATATTTGACTTCTTGGCATTTAAGAATGGTAAAAGCATTTATCTCATTTTGTACTCGTACATTGAACATGCATTTGGACCATCTGTCAAAGCATGTTAATTGTGTCTACAGATATTCAGTTCTGGAATAAAAACAAGTCAATGGAGGGTCTATCAGCGAAATCTGTTGTTGTGAATTTCTTTTGTCAGCTAATTGTCTTCCTATATCTGCTTGACAATGAAACATCTTGGATGATACTTGCAAGTTCTGGTATTGGCTGCTGCATTGAGTTCTGGAAAATAGGAAAAGCTATGCATATTGAGGTAATTCATTGTAGTGACTGATAAAGCTCTAAGGCTTGTCAGTGTCCTAATTTTAGATAGTTTTCATGCTTTATGTCACTAAGCTGTGTTGGAACCGTCATATTTGGTATGCTTTTCACCCAGATTGACAGAACTGGTATGATACCAATGCTGAGGTTCCGTGACCGTGAGTCATATGCTCAAAACAAGACAAAGGAATATGATGATCTTGCTATGAAGTACTTGACATATGTCCTGCTCTTCCTTGCTGCCTGTTTCTCTATTTACTCTCTTAAGTACGAACGCCACAGGAGCTGGTATTCTTGGATCCTGTCATCCCTTACAAGCTGTGTCTACATGTTTGGTGAGCATTTGATTGTGTTTCAGATTTTTTTTTACTGTTTTTCATCTTTATGTGCATGTAAGTGGTGTTTTAGGATTGCACTCGGTTTTGTCTTGCAAACATAACCATATTCCATTTTCTCTACTGCAGGTTTTATTATGATGTGCCCTCAACTGTTCATCAATTATAAGCTAAAATCTGTTGCCCATCTACCTTGGAGGCAGATGACATACAAATTTCTGAACACAATTATCGATGATCTCTTCGCTTTTGTTATTAAGATGCCAATACTACATCGGCTTTCTGTCTTCCGTGATGGTGAGTTATTTGTAGAAACCTTTATGTTATAAGAATTCTGTACTAGGGAAACGAAAGATCTGGGCTGCTGCAAATAAGAAGAGGGGGAGAGATGATTTCCCGATGTCGTAGATAATTAATTTGTGCAGCTTTGTTAGTTGGTGGTGTATCTAACCTTGCAACTTGTGTGCAGATGTGATATTTTTGATATATCTTTATCAAAGGTGGATATATCCGGTGGACAAGAAGCGTGTGAATGAATTTGGTTTTGGTGGGGATGGGGAGGATGAACAAGCCTTGGTGGGTTCAGATTCGACACAACAAACAGAGGAGGAGAAGAAAACTAACTGAGCTAGTTTGTGACCAAAGCAAATTCATAGTGTGTAACTGAAACAGATTAGTTATGGTATTTACTTTCTTGGTTTGCTGCTTTATGTTTGCCACAATTGTTGAATTCTATATAATTTTTGACCTGTTATTGGATTTTTTTTTAATTATAAAAATATATTCCTGAACTATGTAGTGCAGTGGCTATACTAATGTGTGATTATTACTCCAATGGATTGAGGGAGTAGTGATGCTCTTTCATTCTTTTGTTTTTTCTTTGTTCATTTTTAATTCTACCTCCCTAGTTATTTATGACCCTTGCAGAGCTATGATTATTACTCCAATGGATTGAGGGAGTAGTGATGCTCTTTCATTTTTAACACTCCCAATATATATATCCATACATCATAATTTTTATATATCCATATACTAAATATTAAAAATATATTATTTTATCAATATATATATATATATATATAGACTAGTGATCATATGAGAATAGTTTTTAGTATGAGAAATGAGAATAAATCTCAACCTTTGATTTTGTGATTTCAACGCTCATGATCTATTTCACTCCGTGTGCAGTTTTCCTCGATTATCCTGCAGTTTTGCAAAATTAAGGTTATTTTTGTAATTTTAAATTTTTTAAAAATCTGAAATAGTATCTCATCAAAATTTTTTATTCCTTTCTTCGCACGATTTGATTTCTTCTTCCTTCTTCGTTCGATTTGATTTGTATTTCTTCTGTCAATCAGATTTTTTTTCTTTGTTTCTGGATTTCGCATTCGTGTTCGGTCTCGACTTTGTTAATTGTGTATGAATATAGTTTAAAAAAATTTATTTTATTCAGATCGACATTCATTTTTACTATTATATTGTGCATCTTTAGTGTTAACTTTGTGCATTTTTGTATCTTACAGATTCATTTATTCCTTTCTTCGCACGATTTGATTTCTTCTTCTTCATTCTTCGTTCGATTTGATTTATATTTCTTCTATCGATCATATTTTTTTCTTTATTTTTGAATTTCGCATTCGTGTTCGGTCTCGACTTCGTTAATTGTGCATGAATATAGTTTTAAAAAAATTATTTTATTCAGATCAACGTTCATTTTTACTTTTATATTGTGCATCTTTAGTGTTAAATTTTATGCATTTTTGTATCTTACAGGTTCATTTATTCCAAAGTGTGTTGATGAGATGAAACGTTTTAAGGGCAAAGTTTTTAAAACTGTTGATGGTGGTATTGAGTTTTATAGGGACTATGTTCGTGTTGCTGCTTTGAAGAAAAAAGATGTTTAATTTTTTTTAATTCGTATTTATGTAAAACTGAAGTAAATCGGGCTAAAAATGAAGTAAATCGAGCTAAAAATGAAGTAAATCGGGCTTAAAATGCAGGTTGTTGTTTGTGTTTGAGTATTTTTACAGTTTTAGCCTTTAAAGGCTAAAACTGCAGAATATTGAGGCAAAAATGCCACGTTTTTCAATTTGCTGAGAATGAATCATGTTCGTCGATTTGATGAGATGGACGCACGAGATCTATTCTTATTTCTCATAGTAACTCCTATTCTCACCTGATCACTACCCTATATATATATATATAGAGAGAGAGATTCACTCAAATGCTAAAATTAAAGTTTGTGCTTAATAGGAATGAATCTCCGCTCTTGGATTGATAGCATCAATGGTTGAGATTAAAGCATAAAGATTAAAAAATTAAGCATAATTTTCGTTCGTGCTTAATTGCTTTATAAATCGTGCTTAATTCGATTAAGCATGATTTATAAAACAAAAAAACATAAAATTTGGGAAAATATTTTAATCTCAACCATTGAATTTTTTAGATGAATGGTGTAGATTCATTCCTATTTAGCACAAACTAATTTTTAGTATGTGAGTCACTCCCTATATATATATATATATATATACACACATACGTGGATCTCATACTAAAAGTTAGTTTGTACTAAATAAGAATGAATCTACACATTCATTTTTGAGATTAAAACATTTTCCCAGATTTTATGTTTTTTTTGCTTTATAAATCATGCTTAATTGAATTAAGCAGATTTATAAAGCAATTAAGCACGAACGAAAATTATGCTTAATTTTTCAATGTTTGATGCTTTAATCTCAACCATTGATGCTATCAATCTAATGGCTGAGATTCATTCCTATTAAGTACAAACTTTAATTTTAGCACTTGAGTGGATCTATATATATATATATAGAGAGACTAATGATATGTTGCCCACCTTATGGTGAGCTTATGTGAGCTACAAGAATATAATATATCCTAATTGGGTGTATGAACCCTATGGTTGAATTTATAAAATTAATTAAAATTATAAAAAATAAATGATTAACAAAATAAAATTTTATAAAGAAACATGAAAATATATGTTGTAGCTCACATAAGCTCACCATAAGGTGAGCATCATATATTTTTTTTTCCTCTCTCTCTCTCTCTCTCTCTCTATATATATATATATATATATATAGAAGGGATCATGTAAAAAAAATTTCCTATGTGAGAAAAAAGAATGAATCATGTCCATCAGATATAAAAAAATCAATGGTTGATATTGAATCAAGCAACAACTAAAATGCAATCAAGCAACAAAATAATCAAGCAACAACTAAAGCACAATCAAACAACATTGCAATCAAGCAACGACCTGAATACAATCAAGCAATGCCGTGAATGCAATCAAGCATCTTTCTCACTTTCTCACGTTAAGAGTTTATATATATATATATATATTTCATGATTGGATAGTTTTAAAGATCTAATTATCAATTGTAAACCTTTTATATTATGTTACTTAAAACCTAATCAATAAATATGATATTAAATAATATAATAATGATAAAAACATATTAATCGGGGCAATTCGTTCACTTTCGGGCTCAACCTTATCGAGTCTCGGTTTACTAGATCCCAAACTATTCGATTAAAGTTTTTTTGAACTAAAATATCTCCATCCTAATTTGCATTTTGACTCAGGTTAATTGAATCAACCGCAAAATTATAATCCCTAATCATATATGTTCGGGGCAAGACAAAATTGATTTTGGCTAAATTTGTGTAGTTATGAATTGATAGATGCATTTTGTTTTGAAAATAGTATCTATTTAATATACTAAATTAGAGAAGTGTGTATAGTAGAAACTCTCGCCTATTTGCAATTGCCAACTATTTTTGATGCAGTCTATCTATATTTATTAAAATATTTTTTTAAATAAAATATTAATTTCTTTCGAGGGCTAGCTAGCTACACCCTGTCGCTAGAAAATAGGAAATTGGGTCATCAAAATTTGAAAATAACACGCTTAAAGAAATATATATTTTACTTGACAATTGCAGAAAAAAAAAAAAACTAAACCAATAAGATTTTGAATTTTGAAAACTTTTGAAATTTGTACATCATCTCCACTTTTCCCCTGTTTGACATATCGTTTGTCATTCCAGTAAATATTATAAATCTGAAAACAATTTTTTATTTTCAACTAAAAACTCTTTTATCTTTCTTTAGTAGTCACCGATTTCTTACAGTCAATTTATGAAAATAGAAGTTTAGTTTATTTTTGTTTCACTTCTCAATCACTGTTTCTCTAATCTTTCATAAAGATTTGAAACAAACTCTAACGTATGTATTTTTATTTCATGCGGATCATAATATTTCTAACATATTTATTTTTTCTATATAGACAGCAAGCTTGAGGAAACCATGAAATCTCAACTAATAAAGTTGTGTCATAAATATGATCTACAATTCAACAAAGATGAAACCAAAATGTTGCTATCAAACTACGATTTATTAGAATTTATGAGGTAACGTCATTGAAGAACATAAACGAAATTCTTAGTCTTTAAATCATAGTTCATGATTCCAAGGTAAATATAATTTTGACAATATTTAATTCATTCAATAAATTTTACATTTAAAATTGATACAAATTCTTCTCATTTTTACAATAATGCGAAAGAATTTCACTATCTATTTCAAAGGTATTTATAAACAAGTGGAAATCAACATTGAAGGAGGGGTAAGCATATGACATAAAAAACTTCACGGTTGTTCACAATAATGAGATATACAAAATCAACTCTCATGAATATAAAATAAAATTTCATTTTTAGACTAATGTGAAGAAAATAACGGAAGATGATTTCCCAAAGCAAATATACATATTTAAATCTTATGAAGAAATTCATAATCTGGAGGCTTTGAAGGAAGAAGAGCTATTTGGTAAGTCTCTATCTTCCAAAAAAGTTATGAATAAATAATAGAATAATGTTTCTATGCTTATTGTGTATTTAGTTTTGAAACATAAGTTATTGGACTTTTGTTAAACAAACCAATGGCTCAGTGTATTAACACCAATTGTGGGGTGCAAAAGAAACTTATTAATATTACATAGCAACATATTGAGTAAGAAAATGTTTTAAATAACCATGTTTTATCATACCATTTAATTCTTTATGTGCTTGACTTTTAGAGAAAAGAGGATATATATTAGATTTTAAATAATATGATAATTGTTAGTTTGAGAGATATTTTATAAAATAAACATATATGTAGGAAGAATGAAAATGCAAAGTTCATATTTTGTGATCAAAGTCTTTGTGAATGCTGAAGTAAAAGAAATCTTAGAATTCAGGGAAAGATATTTACATTAGAACAAAATGCAAGAGCACAATTTTTTATAAGAATTTAATAATCACAAAAGATGTTTTTACAATTATTATAAGTAGTGTTTTCATTGCAAGTGATTTTAGCACAACCATTATCAGAAGTCAATCTGAAAACTCGACTTCTTGCATAACAAAAGAAGGACAAGATGCTTTCAAATTGACAACAATAGATGAATTGTTCTTTATTCATGAGGTTAGGTTTCTTTTTGTTAAATTTTTATTCATCTAATCAAATTCAAAAGTATAAAGTTACTTAAATATGTGATATTATTTTAAAATTTCAGATGAGAACTTATTGGATTGTGGGAAAAATAGTAAATGTTGACTTCGAGGTTGGTTGGTTTTATATATCTTGCAAGCTCTGCGATAAGAAGTTGTTGAAACAAAAAAAGTCTATCTATTGTAATAAATGTGACAAAATAGATACATGTGGTAATTTGAGGTAATAGAATTTCATAATTATTGAAATATTATGTACAATTATCAATTTATATATTAAATATTTTTTTTGTAATTAATACAAATTTATATTATAGGTATAGATTGGTTGTTGGTGAAAGTTGAATAGACACTTTGGTTATATGAGAACGAGAATGTGTTCAACTAATAGAAAAATTTGTAGCTGATTTAGTGGAAAATGAAGTGAGTGTGCATGATCTTCCCCATTATATATACAACTCTATTATTGAAAGAAATCCATGTTCACAATACTAACTAAGCCTAATGTTGAAAACAAATGTGGTGGGTCATACTTAGTGATGCAAGTGAGTTGTGATCTCACTTGCATTGATGCTCACAATCACACAAAATTATACCACATGTAATTATCAGATGGGAACTTATTGGATTGTGGAAAAAATAGTAAATGTTGACTTAGAGGTTGGTTGGTTTTATATATCTTGCAAGCTCTGCAATAAGAAGTTGAAACAAGAAAGTCTATCTATTGTAATAAATGCGATAAAATATATACATGTGGTAATTTGAGTTAATAGAATTTCATAATTATTGAAATATTATGTAAAGTTATCAATTTATATATTAAATAATTTTTTTTGTAATTAATACAAATTTATATTATAGGTATAGATTGGTTGTTGATGTAATTGATGAAAGTAGAATAGGCACTTTGGTTATATGAGAACGAGAATGTGTTCAAATAATAGGAAAATTTGTAGCTGATTTGAAAATGAAGTGAGTGTGCATGATCTTCCCCATTACATATATAACTCTATTATTGAAAGAAATCCATGTTCAAAATCCCAACTAAGCCTAAGGTTGAAAACAAATGTGGTGGGTCATACTCAGTGATGCAAGTGAGTTGTGATCTCACTACATTGATGCTTACAATCGCACAAAATTATACCATAGGTAATTCATCAACTATTATTAAGAATCATTGCATTTTCAATTAGAAACTAACATCTTTTACTTTTAATACATGAATAATTTTATGTTGCAAACATTGAAGAAAGTAAAACATGTGAAGAAAGTCTCGAGGAGATTATTGGAATTGATACTCCAATATCAACTACATTGGATGCAAAAGTTCACGAGGATGATACACAATTAAAAAGAACTCTTGCAGATGACTTTTATGCTACAATGCCAAAGAAGAAAACAAAGACTTTTATATGTAAAAAAAAAAAAAAAAGGAGAAGTCATGGATTGATTTTAAAATTTCTTTTGTTAGTAATATAGATGGAACTTCCATCTTTTAATATTTTGTACTATGAAAGTGTTGTCTTTTGATAATAGTAAGTTTTGTATTATGTTAGTGTTATCTGTTGAGAATAGTAATGCAATCGTTATTCTATCCAATATTTGACAAGTAGACTCTTTTATCAAATTTTGAACAAGTGAACCAAGAAATTACACTTTATTAAGTAAACTTTATTAAATGTAAAATAAGTATAAATTTATATCAAGATACATTTATTGAGATAATTAAAAAATATTAAATTTATCAAGTTACATATAAAAACTATAAAAGGAAGCTCAATCTTTAAAATTCATTGCAAATCACTAAAGCCAATTTCATACAAAGATTATTTATTCCACAACCCCATTTGATTCTAATTTATTAACAAAAAAATTAAAATCTTAAAAATAAATAAATTCATCATTAGAATTTTCATAAAAAAATACATGAGAAACATAATCATACATTATAAATAAAGTAATAATAAAAAATAGAATAAATAATCATTCTATAAATTTATTGCAAATACATTAAAGTCCATTTCATCCAATTATAAAACATTTATATCACTAAAATCATTTTATTATAATCTCTATAAAAAAAATTCATTTAAATCTAAACGCAATAAAAATACGTCATATATATGGAAACATAATTATATATTATAAATCAAATAATAATTAAAAATAGAATAAAATAATTAGCAAATCGTAAAAGATGATACTAATTTTCAATTAAATATATGTGATAGTGACAAACTAAAAAATATATTTATTTTTTAAAAAAAACATCATGTACTGAACTCAGTAAATGCAAAGTAAGGTGTGTCAGCTATCAATCACTAATAAAATGTAATCCCACAACACCCCACCGCTCCATAACCATCAATTTATTTCTACTTTATCAATATCGACATGATAAAAGCTCAAATTTGACGCACAATAATACAAGACTAAAATTGAAGAACAAAAACACAAGAGCATATCTACACAAAAGTGAACTTTCAAAGAAGAAGATAGGAGCATATTGTTTACAAAACTCATTCAAAGGAGAAGCAACAAGATGTACAACACAAATTTTGAATGTTGTGATTTGAAAAATGTTATAAGATTTGAACAAGTAAGGTTTTAAAGACACCAAGATAATTCCTTCACAAATTATCATCTGTATTTTTTAGGTTTGAAAATAGCTTTGTTGCCTCTCAGCAAGGTAAAGTTCTTGAATGAACTGTTGTAAGACATATTCTAATATCTTCCAAATATAATGTTAGTTTGAAAACATTTCATTTTTTTTTAAGATAACTACTGATGAAATAAATGTTATGCTCATCAAACATTAACAATACATATTGAAATATATAAATATATCTTATAAAACAATCATAGTGAACAAAATTATTTGTTATTAATTAGATAATTTAAAAATATATGTAATCATCCATCATAGATTATAGAGTTAACATAAAGATTATTATGAATAATGACCTAAATATTAAATTCAATTCTTATCATTGAAAATATATGAAATGGAATGTCTAAGTACACACACATTTGTGTTATGTTTGAGTCTAATTGAGTCTTAATAAGAATGTTTTATGTAGGGGTGCCTTTAATATGAGTAGTGTTTGTCATTTAACCCTTTTTGTGTCTAGTTATTCATAAAAGAATGCAGGCGAGTATCAAGTGCAATTTACAAAGAAAAGTGAAAGATGTTGAAGCATGCTACATCAAGTTGCTCGACAAGAGAGAGAAAGTCGGGAGGAGAGAAAACAACATCTCAAATGGGCCACCTGTCATTGCTGAGCTGAGCTGGGGGAATTAAATTGTCTGGAACTGAAGCCACATCAGCGGGGATAATTAAGGCAACACAGAGATAATTGAGGAAACCTAGATGAATTCTTTTTGGAGAGAGAGCCGCATATAAAAGGGAGAGAGAAACACATCTCTGTGTGTGGAAGAGAGAGACCCTATAGAATCCTTCGAGAGGAGTTTGAGAGCAAAACAGAGCTAAGAAGTCGTGAGTGAGCTGGATATTGGCCGAATGAGGGAACTTGAGGACAATTTCTTTGGAATTGAAGGAATTCACCCTGTTGCAAAATCCATTGAAGCTCCAGCTAGTTATCTTTTATTATAATGTTTTTATGTGAAGGAACCTTAGTCATTTGCTGCGTAGTTTTAGCTATGAGCTAAATCTTGTAGATTTGGGTTGTTGACCTCTTTGTTTAAGTTTATTATACTGTTTTGTTGATCTATTGCTATTCTATCAGATCAAGGTGTTTATCATTCTTGCCTTACTTTGTCTGATCAACTTTGCCTAGGTATATTTCTACTCATGCTTGGAAAAATATGTTTAGGAGAGGGCCCTATTTTGAACTAGTTTCTGCCATTGGAAAATAAGTGGTTGCAATGTGCTAAGTGAACTTGTCATGTCTTGAGCTGGATACTCTTTTATCGAACATAGGAATATGTGGATGGGTGTTTATTTGAGCATTTCTAAGGTTTGAAAAAACTGTTAGAATACATTATAGGTTTAACACTAGAAATGCTTAGGATCAATGCTACAACATCTTACACAGCAAGGAGAGTCTTCAACCTGAGTTGTCTTTATAATTGAAATCTCATCCACTTGTTTGTTTGCCTTCTGTTATTTCAAGTGTTATTGTTTTGTTTGTATTAGTTTATCATTTCTTCATTGTGACAATTTCAACCACCAACACTTTGAAATCCTATTGCATGTTAACGTGTGCACGATTCTACACATAAGACATTCCTTGTGGGACTCGACTCTGGAATACTTCTAGATCTTACTTGATAGTGTATACTTGCACTTAACTTGCATACTTTGCACACACCAAATCTTCATTAGGATTGATGGGAATCTTGAAGCATAAATGTGTTATCCTTCCTCCAGATAACAAAAGTGAAGCAATTCCGTTGGAAGCTACATTTATGACTATTTCTACTTTTGAGCATAATGCAACAGACTAGGGGTGAGCATTCGGTCGGTTCGGTTTAAAACCGACCAAAAATTCCAAAATTGAATTAATCGATTCATTCGCCATAACCGACCGAAACCATCCGAACACCCCTTCCAACATAACCATTATACAAACCGACCAATTTGGTTTGGTTTTAACCAGTTCGGCTCCAACCGACTGCAAAGCATTGGAGAATAGGAGCAGTTGAAGCAGGAATTTCTTCTCCGTTGCTACTCCGCCGCCGATTGCAAGTTGAAGGGTTCATCGACAGTGTTCTTCTCGCAAGCCGTGGGTTCACCGTCTGTCATGGGTTCAATGGCAGTGAGTTCGCCGTCGACCGTTTGTGTGTCACATGGGTGAAGAGAGGCAAGGCTGCGAGAGGAGCTGCAGGCAGCGGAAGGGACTGGGGAGGAATTAAGAAGGCTATAGGAGGGATTGGGGATGAATTAAAAGGGGAGTATCCCTTCACCGTAAGGAACCCTTTCTCGTCTTATGAGAAACTACCAATACTACCTAATAGTAACTCTCCTACTAGGACAAATAGTACTGAAAGAGTAGCAACAACCCTTCCCTTGAATGTAGGCTCCTAGCCTAATTCAGTATGGGAAGGGAAGGGCATTTAATACCATAGCTTGTTAGTAGCTCCTCTTCTTCTTATTAGTAGCAGCTTCTTAGCTCCTTATTAGCTGCTTATTCTTCTTCTCAGAATACTAATACAAGAGGAAGCTCCCCTGGCTACAACATCTATAAGCATCCCCGGACCAGTGAAACTTGGGGACGGGAAGGGTTTAGATTGTATGATTATGGTATATAATATAATATTATATATTTTAGATCGAACATTGAAAACCTATAACCGACCGAATTATATTTGGTTTTATGGTTCATCAACCGACAACCAAACCAAAATGCTCATAACCGAATCGAATCGCCTAAATTCCAATGATTCGGTCGGTTTTTTAGTCCGGTTCGGTTTTTGCTCACCCCTACAGCAGACAATCCTTTCCAAACAAAGGTTTTTCTATTCCTACATATCCATATACAAAAAACACACCTTCTTTATTTGAATTGACAACTTCCATGATTGTATCATGAACACACTGTTGTTCATTTGTACACTTTCTCAAAAAATCATTGTACTCTTTATATTGTACTTCTCGATTCTATCTTAACTCCTCATTGATCATCGAGTTCCCAGTTGTCCTCTGGAAATACCTTTCTTCAGGAAATGGCATGCAATTAAAGTCCACTTGTAGAGTTGATCATTAAAGCTGAACTCATAATATGGGATGAAACACCTATGAAACATAAGTTTTGTTTTGAAGCTTTTGACAGAAGCTGTCGTGATATAATGCGTTCTGTCAATCCTAACAATTTTATATCACCATTGGTGGTAAAACTATGGTTTTAGGTGGCGATTTTCGACAGATTCTACCTGTCATTCCAAAAGGTAGCCAACAAGATATTGTGAATGCAACAATTAATTCACCATATATTTTGGATAATTTCAGAGACTGACCAAAAACATGCGAATTCATATTGCAATTCCCAGTGTTGAATCAAATCAGTTGATGAGTTTTGTAATTGGATTGCAAGCTTAGGAGATGACACAATTGGAGGTGATAATGAAAGAGAAGCAATGATTGATCTTCTTAATGATATTTTGCTGACATATTCAGATGATCATAATGCATCAATTGTGGATCATATACATGAGCCAAAATGTGGTATTTTTCAGAATAAGAGTATTTACAAGAAAGAGTAAATTTGACACCAACATTGGCCGTTGTAGAGACAATTATCCAACACATGGTTTTATTGAATGAAGAAGAATGCAATCTTTTTTAAGCTCAGATAGTACATGCAAATCTGATTCAAATGGGTCTATATTATCAAATATACATATTCCAAAGTTCTTAAATACGTTGTAGTGTTCTGGAGTGTCAAATCATGATCTTTATTTGAAGGTTGACACTCTAATTATGTTATTGAGAAATATAGACTGTAAAAGTAAAAATATTTTCTACTCATTAATTACGTTCTCCAAAGGAGATATATATACAAGGAGAATGTGCATGAAATATGAGAAAAATAACAAACAAATCTATAGCTAGATTATTCTAGATTGTGTCGAAGATTTATCTGAATCTTCGGAGATATCTTCAACACCCCAGCAAGCTCAGCGTCGGATTGAAAAAGACACAAAGCTTGGTATAAAAAAATTAAAAAGCTGGACGATACAAACTTTTTGTAAATATATCTGCAACTTGGAGCGAAGTTGGGACGAACTGAGTGACGAGCCGTCCAGACTGAACAAGTTCGCGCACAAAAATGATAATGGATCTCAATGTATTTTG
>JAPKLW010001485.1:162681-191447 GCA_026898455.1 Plectranthus barbatus | reverse complement strand
TCTAAGTTATCAACTGGGGAAGGGAAACTTAGATAATTTTCCCAACAATTTCCCCCTTTTTGGTGCGATCAAAGCCTAACCAGCGAGCACTCAGCTGATGAGGAAAGTTACAAGGTATTTCAGGGTTTTTACAAATAAGCCTATCAGATCTAAACCCATGAAACTACTTCCTCACATCAGCTCTAACCTAAGGATCTTCCCCCTCAAACTGGGAGAGATATTGCTCGATTAAATTATGAAGTAAGAATCTGAGCCAGGTTAGAATTAAAAGATATCAAATGGAGTGCTGGTGCTGATTACACAAAATGTGTAAGTTCAGCTGGTAAGTAAAAATCAGTAGACATTAGTTGGACAATGAGAAATTGTCGTCAACCCGTCAGTAATCAATCCATTAATGATGTGAAATTACAAATACAGGAAGGACAACTGACTAGTTTAGACTGATACAAAATTACTTACACAAAAAAATGAAGAGCACAGGACTTATGGCTGAGAAGAAGATCCAGGAGATTGATTTCGATTAGCTAGGTTCCTCAAGATCTCAGTAAGAGCCGCCATGTCTTGTCTGCTCTTCTCCCTTTCCTCAGCAGCTATCCTCCTCTCCTCTTCAGCAAGACGGAACCTCTCAGCCTCGGCACGTGCTCGCGCATCTTCCCCCTCTTGGATCCGCACCAAAAAGGAGTTCACCCCAGAGGTGAAGGCCTCCATTTGTTGCGCCATCTCTGCTCGGTAGGAGGAAAAGCGCTGGTCCATCCTGGCATCAATGAGAGCAACCAGTTGCGCAGGCGGATGGACCTCGGAGAGAGGCTGTGCTGAAACTGCAAGGGAAGAGGAAGGCACATCAGTTGCGGAAGGAGCCGCTGCTGGTTCAGATGCAGCTGATATCTCCATCGGGGCTGGCTCCTCCGCTGGCACTGCAGCAGCTGCTGGTGCCTCTACTTGTACTTCCTCAGCCGGCTCTGCTACTGGCACCGCAGCTGGAGCTGGCTGGACTTCTTCAAAAACGAGTGGGGCTGTGAATTCCACCACTTGCCAGTCCATAGAATCAGGGACGAGATCGCCCGAGACAATAGGAATAGGAGGGACGGCAAGGGTCAGCCACAAGCCACTAGAAGGATCCTCCTCCACAATGTGGTCTACCAGCAAGGCGCAGGCAGCCATGTCGAACAGAATAGCATGATAGGGAGGGATCCTTGGGAGGGTAACCAGCACTCTGAGGCGTCGGAGCGCGTACGTCAGCTGGTACCCCCGACTGCTGACTCGGAACTGGAGGAAAGGTAACTTGACCTTTGGCCGTGGCGGGAGGCCGGAGCTTCCAGTCAGCTGCCTGTACTCTGCAATCTTCAGCAAGCGGCGCTGGATCCTCCTTGTAGACAGCTGCTGGTGGCATTCAGGATCGGTGCCCATGAAAGCATTGGCCCACTCCTCCTCCGCTCTCTAGTAGCCAAGACCCAGCCTGGCATAGAGAACCGCCCGTTTCTCCACAGTCAGCAGGCGCTGGCATCTATCAAAAATTCTCCATCTCCGGAACTCCAGATATAGTTCCGGATCCACCCTCCAGAGCCTTCGGTAGCTGGATATTATCTCATCATTGACGGCATTTTCCACCTCCACCGTGATGTTCTCAGCATACTCATAGAGAGTGGAGTTGTAATATTCCACTGGCTGCAGGGGCAGGCACCAGTCAGTGATTCTGGAGGCATATACCGACTGGTGGGGGAGTCCGCTGAACGGTATGATGTTGAATGCAGATGGCTCTGGCACTCTTGAATTATGAAATGCCATCTCCCCGCGCTGCTCCCACCGGTGCACTCCTGTCACTCGTGCCTGGAAAGTATCCTCATCAACCAGTTGATGCTCTTGGATGCAGAGCATGTAAGGACGCCTTTCAGATCGTGCACGCCTAACTGGTGATGTTGAGGATGCTGCTGGTCGCCCAGAAGTTGATGTCGAGGCATCTGTGGATCGGGGGCGACTGGCAGAAACTTGAGCCTTAGCTTCAAAGTCTGGGAACAGATCCCTTGGCTCCATCCTCTGCACCATTGAGTGATGCACCACCTCCGTAGCTGGCTCCTGCTCTGGCTTCTCAGCCCTTGGTTCCTCTTCATCCTCGGATTCAGAACTGACATCCGAAGAGCTCGCCAGTTGTACCGGGGTGGTCGCCCGCTCTTCTTCTCCTCCACTGGCACCCCCTTGCGCGGCCAGTGGGACGTCGTCACCTCCACCACCCCCTTGCACGGGTGGAGGGACATCAGCGGTTTCCTCCTCCGGCTGGTACTCATCCACAAGTGATAGTACATCCTTGTCAGCGCCCATCACCAGCAGGCGTTCAAAAGTTTCTTCAGATAAGATTTCGCCTGGTGCTGGTGCTGGTGGCCTTGCACTTGTGGATTCGAACGCTTTTCCTTTGCCCCTGGTCGCCAGCCTCAGTTGCTCCTGTATTTCCTCCTGGCGCCTGGCCTCAGTCTCAGCCTTGATCTGAGCAAAGCGCTCATCCCTGGTCGCCAGCTCCGCCTCTCTCTTCTGCTTCGCCAGCAGAGCCCGGAGCCTTGACTTGGCCTGCTTCTTCCTCACCAAGGAAGCACTCCTTGCCCTCTTGGCGTGCTTCTCAGCCTTCTGCGCCTTGGTCATGACTCGCTTGCGCTTGCGAGTCATCTTCTCCAGCGTCTCCTCCTCAGTCAGGCCCAGAACGGACTTCTTGACTGGGATGGAGATTTTCCCAGATTCTGGATTGTATGCCACAGCTGATGGTGGCTGCTGGTGCTGGGAAGTCTTAGGCTTCTTGCGGGAGGGCTTCTTGGTGACTGGCGCCTGCATAACTGGTTGAGGGCGACTGCCAGAAGCCTCCACTTCCGCCTCCTCCAGTTGGGTAAAAAGAGACTCGGTCTCCATCTTCCTTTTCAACTCGGCCCTTGCCTCCTCCGTCAGAGGCTGTGCCATGACTGGCACCTGTTCCCCCTTATCCTCCTCTTCTTCCTCCGAAACGACCGTGGCTGGGTCGACTGCTGTCTTTCCCTTCAGCCTCCGCGGCTTATGGTAGTCAGGGCGGGGCAGCTTTGCCTGCTCCTTGGTGGGCGGAATGAAATCCGAACTCACCAGTTGCTCCCCCTGGTCCACTCCATCTCCAATCTCCATCTCCAAAATATGGCTGATCCGCAGCCCAAAGGATACGGAGTGAGTGAACGTCCCATCAATTGGAATGTTGATGTTGCGGTCAACATTCTCCAGCAGTCTCCCGAAAAAGAACTCGGCCCAGTTCCCTTCCACTCCATCCACCAGCGCGCACATCACGGAGAATTTGCGCAGGCTCAACTCAGCATATGAGCCAACTTCGCACTGCAGCATCCTGACGACGATGTCGCACACCATCTGCCACCAGTCGTCCATCTCCGACTTCCGCATTCCAGTGCGAAAACTCGTCACCCCCTCCCTCTTCCACTGAGTCCACCGCCTCCTGAACTCCTCTACATCGTTGTGGAAGTAGGTGGCTATCTCCATTCCCTCGTTCCTCAATCCGAACAAGTCGGCGAGGTATTCGGCGCTGACAGTGATCATGTGGCCGAAGACGGAAGTGGTGAAAGACTTCCTCCCGTCAGCAATCACGGCCCGTGCATAGAACTCCGCCACCATATGCGGATGGAAGGTCTCGGGCCTTGCCGTCAGATATTGTCGAAGGCCTTCCCGGTCGATCATCTCGATCAACTCTGCTCCATAATTCTTGCGCGCCAGCTTCTCGTTCAGAATTTTTTCTTTCTGAACTTGCGCCGCCCTGATTTGCGCGTTCGAAAGTTGAGCCCTGGTCGCTGGTTTGTTCAACTGAACCAGGCGGGCGAATGGAAGAGTGTAGTCTACATCGTCCATCTGTGTGATGCCAGTGTAAGTCGGCATGTGGGCTTCTGCGACTGGTAGGTCTGGTGAACCAGACGAAGAAGATGTAGATGGTGGGTTGTCATCTGGTTGTCGGGAAGATGAAGCCATAATTTCAGAAGAAATCTTAAGGAAAGCTTGAGAGAGTAGGGCTTCTGAAATTGAATGATCGTAAAAGGTTTTTCCGTCGAAAAGGCATCGGGTATTTATACCCAAGTCCATGCAGGATCAGACGATCAAGATTGACGCTCAGCAAGCGGGGATCGACGGTCATCAGCAGGCCCGGTTCCCTGTGCGACGTGCGCGGACGTGCTGACGTGGGCGACGTCGTGTAGCTGACGTGGCGCTCAGCGATTGGTGGCAACCAAACATCGGACTGCGCAGACGCTGTGCGCATTAAATGTGGCATTAAATGCCGCATTAAATTCTGAGAGCTGTACACGCTACTTGGATTTGAACAATCCCGCCTTTTCTGAGACAGCTGGCAAGACTGGTCATCAGTAGCACATACCAGTTACATATTTCCCCCTAACTGGTTGGCCTCTTCATCAGTTAGCAACTGATACCACTTGCTGATAGTACTGGCTGCTGGCAAATTTCCATCAGTTATCAGCTGGCAACTGGAAATATGGAAAATTGAGCGCTTGGACTCAATTTTATTCCGCATAATCTTCTCTTCTCTTGGAATTGGGAGCTGGGACCCAATTTCGCTTCAACTGATGGCCTATGCTGGCAAGATTCCACCAGTAGACACCAGTTGTTAGATAGAGATACCACTGAAATAAAAACAACTAAGAGCTTGGACTTAGTCGTAATCAGCGTCCTCCAGAAGATCAAGAACAGAATGAGAGCTGGGACTCATTCTTCCTCATCATTGGGGCTCACATCAATCTCCATAAGACCGAGTTTGATGCACAACTCCTTAAATCTTGCTTCTGGCAGTGGCTTGGTGAAGATGTCAGCCAGTTGATCTTCAGTTCTGATATAGTCCACGCTGACATCCTTCTTCTCGACATGATCACGAATGAAGTGATGTCGAATATCTATGTGCTTGGTTCTGGAGTGATGAACCGGATTCTTCGTGATGCACATAGCACTGTTGTTGTCGCAATAGATTGGAACACAGCCAGTGTCCACTTCATAATCCTCCAGTTGTTGCTTGATCCAGATAATTTGAGCACAGCAACTGGCAGCGGCAACATACTCAGCCTCAGTGGTAGATGTAGCAACTGAGTGCTGCTTCTTGCTAAACCAACTGATTAGCTTGTGTCCTAGAAACTGACACGTACCACTGGTACTCTTCCGGTCAATACGGCATCCAGCGAAGTCTGAATCTGAATATCCAATGAGTGTAAGCTCATCATTCCTGGGATACCATATTCCAAGAGATTCAGTCCCCTTCAGATATTTCACTATCCTCTTGGCAGCTTCCATGTGTGACTTCTTCGGATTTGCTTGAAATCTGGCACACACTCCGACTGAATAAGAAATGTCGGGTCTGCTGGCTGTGAGATAGAGAAGTGATCCAATGATTCCTCGGTAGATGGTAGGATCAACTGATTCACCTTGCTCATCAAGGAATATTTGACAACTGGTGCTCATAGGTATTCTGAGGGACTTAGTTTTCTCTGGGCAATATTTCTGGATTAAGTCCTTCGTATACTTCCGCTGGCTGATAAAAATTCCATCAGCTGACTGCTGGACCTGGAGTCCGAGAAAGTATGTTAACTTGCCCATCATACTCATCTGAAATGATGTCTGCATCAGTTGAGAAAACTTCTCGCACAGAGTTATATTCCTTGATCCGAATATGATGTCATCTACATAAATCTGGACCATCAGCATGTCACCTCCATCCTTGAGAAGAAAGAGAGTCCTATCAATCTTCCCTTTCCGAAATCCATTGCTGGTAAGGAATTGTGACAGCGTTTCGTACCAAGCCCTGGGCGCCTGTTTCAATCCATACAGGGCCTTCCTTAGCTTGTACACCTTGGTGCCAACTTCAAAGCCTGGAGGTTGCTCGACATATACCTCCTCTTTTAGCTCGCCATTCAAGAAGGCGCTCTTCACATCCATCTGGAACACTGTGAAGCCGTGATACGCTGCATACGCAAGGAACAGCCGTATCGCCTCCATTCTGGCAACTGGTGCGAAGGTCTCATCGAAATCGATCCCTTCACACTGCCTGTAACCTTTGGAGACTAATCGAGCTTTATTTCTGACCACGGTGCCATTCTCATCTCGCTTGTTCTTGAAAACCCACTTGGTGCCAATCACTGACTGATGTGATGGTCTCTCCACCAAGTCCCAAACGTTATTGCGAGTGAATTCTGCAAGCTCCTCTTGCATGGCATTAATCCAATCAGCGGATTCTAGCGCAACTCCTATGGAAGTAGGTTCCATTTGAGAAATAAAACAACTTAGGAGCGCACTGCCGTGTCGAGTCTGGACTGAACCTTCCGGATCACCGAGAATAGCATCAGTTGGGTGATCCCTCAGCCATTTGGGAGGACCAGCGACTGCTGGTGCCGGCTGTGAACTAGGTTCATCTGTCCTGACGACTGGTGCTTCCACATTTCCACCAGTCGGGGCTGCAACATCAGCTGGTGCTGGACCTTCACCAGTTGGAACAACTTCATCAGCATCACCTTCTGACTGGTTGTCTGAACCTCCACCAATGTTGTCAGTATCAGCTGGTATCTTCATTCCAGCTGGTCCATCATTGCCTTCTTCTTCAAAGAGGCCAGTAGGGATTCCCCCTAGATTGTTGCATGGATTACTCAGAGAGATTGAGTGAAAGGTCTCAGCAAGATCATTTGCATCACCGACCCTCTCAGGTTGCTGATGGGCACCTGAGGGAACTGGTTGTGAAGATGATCCATTCATAGGTCTAGTCGAACCAGTTGGTTGAGCATCGGAAGAATTCCTGCCCAACTGGTCGCTGACATCCTCGACCTCAGGAACATCTTCAGCCAGTTGGCTTAAGGACCTGCGCACTAAAGTAGCTTCATCAAAAACAACATTGCATGTTATTTCCACAAGCTGGGTAGTCTTGTTAAATACTCTATAGCCCTTGTGAGAGGGATGTCCATATCCGACAAACACACCCTCATCAGCCTTAGGCGAGAAAGCATTTAACTTCGACTTCCCATTATTATGGATATAACATGGTGAATCGAATGCACGAAGATGAGCTATAGAAGGCTTACGACCAAAGTACACTTCGTAGGGAGTTTTCTTGAGTCTGTCGTTGATCCCGCTTCTATTCTGAGTGTAGCAGGCAGTCACCAACGCTTCTCCCCAGAAACTCTGTCCCAAGCCGGACTCAGCCAGCATGGACCGGACTGCTTCTTTCAGCGTCCTGTTCCTACGTTCTGCCAGTCCATTCTGCTGCGGTTGCCTTGGAGTAGATCTCTCATGCTTGATCCCGGCCTCCGCGCAAAAATCCATCAGCGGACCGTTGCAGAATTCAGTCCCATTGTCCGAACGAATTCGCTTTACCACAGCTTCTCTCTGTTTCTGAGCTTGAATGATCAACTCAGGAAGAATCACCTTCACCTCATCCTTTGTTCTGAGAAGCTTTACCCAGGTATAGCGCGAGTAGTCATCGACTACCACCAGCGAGTATCGTCTTCCTCCAATGGTTTGCGGCGTTACTGGTCCAAACAGGTCCATATGTAACAGCTCAAGTACCTGACTGGTACTGGGGCAAACAGGTGACTGGCTCTTGAAGGACTTCTTGGTTTGCTTGCCTTGCTGGCATGCCTTGCAAATTCCTTCCTTCTTGAACCCACCCTTGGGAAGACCATCTACAAGATCATGCTTGGTTAGGTAATTAATAGTTTTGAAATTCAAATGACTTAACCTTTTGTGCCACAGCCAGTTAGTTTCCATGGAACTGGTGGCTACAAAGCATGTATCAGTCTTCCCGCTTTGCCAGTCAACGACATAAAGGCCTCCTTTCCTGACACCTCTCAGCTTGGTCTCACCAGAATCTTCATTCTTGATCTGGCACCCAGACTTGTCAAACACAATGGTATAACCATTGTCACACAGCTGACTGATGCTCAGGAGGTTGTGCTTCAGGTTGGTAACAAGGGATACGTTCACAATACGCACATCATCTTTCTCGATGCAGCCCTTGCTAATAACTCTGCCCTTGGAGTTATCACCAAAAATGACTGGAGGTCCTCTGACCTTGGTAAGCTCTGAGAACAGGAACTCCTCACCAGTCATATGAGCGGAGCAACCACTATCAATGATCCACTCGCTCGACCTCTGAAGCTGACTTGCATGGCCTAGTTCCTGCAAGAAAAATAGAATCATTTAGGTCCCCGATCATCAGCGGGTCCTGCAGGGTTAGATCTCTGGATCATTCCTTTCGGAATCCAGACTTGTGTGATCTTCAGCTTGGTGTTACCCTTGCTGACATCACCTGTGGCCTTTCCCTTCCTTTTAAAATAATGCATGGTTTTGGAAGGTGTGGCTGTGTGTGCAGATCCTCTGGAGGTATTCTTCCTCCAAGAGTGTCGGAAATTTCTTTCAGACTGATCATGTTGCCTTGGTGGTCTCTGAAATTGAGGGCCACGATGATTAGCCTTCCCAGCCCTTGAGAAAAGGTTTTGATTGGGTTCAGGCCTCCGATAGGTGTTCCTCCTATCGGGAAATATCCTCCTCTCAGTATTCCGCTGAGATTTGGATCCCTTGCAAGTATGCTGGCAACTGGCATACTTGTAAGGTTGTGCGTGGAATCCCTTGACAGCTGGTGCTGGCTGTCGGATTCTACTGGCAGCTGACGCTGACTTCCTTGCCTTAGAATATTTCGGCTTAGTCTGCGTCCTGGGGTGTGCTGGCGTCCTGTCAGCAGAGGATCTTGCCAGTTGAGGATTTTGTCTTGATGACTCACCTATGTATCTGGACTTATGGTTCCTGTGCTGATCAGCCACACGGGACTGACTGGCATAACCAGCTGGTGCTGATGCATTTGCCAGTTGGCCCTTACCCTTACCAGTACTGATTTGTTCGGGTTGATTTATGCTCAAATCTTTTGTAAATCCCAACCCGGACTTATCAGAAGGCTTTCTCCAATGACTTAGAGCTGCCTCCAAGTCTTTCGAGCCTTTATTTAGAAAATTGATTTTGTTTTCTTGCTCCAGAACGAGATTGTGAAAGTTATCTCGTTCAGTTTTTGCAATTTGGAAATCTTGGAGCAATTCAGAATGAGCCTTTTTCAAACTTGCTTGCTCTTCGCTGATGGACCTCGATTTTTCAATCTCACTGGTCAAAACAGTAATTTGACCTTTCAGCGAAGCATTTTCACCAGCCAAAACATTTTTTATTTCATAAAATTTTAAAAATTCATGCTGAAGAACATCTAAAGTGACGTCTTCTGAGTCGGAGCAATGCGACTCAGAATCGTCTAGGATTTGTACTGTCATGATATGCAACTGAGGAACTGATTGTACCTCATTGTCAGCAGCAAGTGCCAGTTGTTCCTCATCTTCAGCATCTTCTTCAGCTGGCTCTTCTCCGAGAGCTGCCATAAACGCCAGGAGAGCTTCTTCTTCTGACTCTCCATCTGACTCAAACTCCCCATCATCATGATCGGGTATGTCAGGCACCTCCGTCCTGGTCAGCATAGCTTTGGCAACAGCCTTGGAAGCACGCTCTTCAAAGAGCTTCTTCAGCCTTTCCCTCTCAGTTTTGTCCACCTGTGGACATTCAAACTTTAAGTGATCAGGGGATTGGCACTGAAAACAAGCACGAGGAGCTCTCTTGACAAATTTTCCGTCAGATGAGCTAGAAGAAACTCCCTGTTTTGACTTGGCTTTTTCCAGAAGGATAGCCAGTCTTTTCATCTGTTGCTCTAGTTCAGCGATAGAGCTCTCGCCGCCTTTGGAATGAGATCCTGATGTGGACTGGATCTCCTTCGGCTGGTTGTGCTGTGCAGCGGGTCTCTCAGCATGGAAGGGCTTCTTGTGCTTCCAATTGAAGTCCTTTTTGACGAAGTACGCCTCGTCCTGAGCTTTAACGCTGGGGGATCCAACATTCCTGATGGCCTCGTTCTTATTCACCATCTGGATGTCCCACTCGTGTGCCTGCAACTGAGCAAACAACTCCTTGGGAGTCATCTTGGACAGGTCCTTTTCCTTCAGAGCTGTCGTCTTCACGAACCAATCTTCTTTAGGCATCTTGGACAGAATCTTCGAGTTAAGATCAGCATTGTCGTACTCTCTGCCCAGAGACTTCAGCTCGCTGACAATGGCGTTGAATCTCGCCTCCATCTCCTTGATGGTTTCTCCAGTCAGCATCTGGAAGGACTCATATTTGTCCACTGCAACCTGCAATTTGTTGCGTTTCATTTGGTCAGTTTCTTGACATAGACTATCAAGATAATCCCATACTCCCTTGGCATTATCAAACTGGAGGGCTTCCTCCATCAGCGACTTAGGAAGAGAAGCCAGGATCAGCTCGTGAGCAATGGAATCCAACTGGTTCCGCTTCCTGTCCTCGGCGTTCCATTCGCTTTGAGGCTTTGGGATCACAGCAGCTGGACGATCTCCTAGCTGGTGCTGTATCATGGTGATCTCAATCGGCCCTGTCTCTAGCACATCTTTCATCTCTGGATGGATGCTCTTTAGAGAGATGAGCGACCTCTTTCGCCATATATCATGCTTCACAGTCCCGTATTCGAGTAGCTTCGGATTATTCATCTTGATGTACCTGAGCTAATCAAACAGACAAACAAGGTGCAAGGAAAATGGATCTCGGTCCTAAGCGACACAGAAACGAACGGTCTGTAAGAACCGTCCGCTCTGATACCACTTGTTGGTCCCGGTTTATCAGAGTGTATAACGTTACGCAGCGGAAATATTGAACTTATAAGTCTAACTTGCACTCTGTCCTGCTGGTTGGTCAGCTGACTGGCTGGCTGGCTGGTCAGCTGATAGCTCAACACTTAGAATATATTAAGCCTAGTTTGCACAGTTATCAGTTTTCAGATATACACCAGCACTTGAGTGCTGGGTTTCAAATACAAATTTAAATACTGAAAGCAGATAAAGGCAAAGGATGTTTATAGTGGTTCGATCAACTGATCTACGTCCACTCTCCAGTCGACTCACTGGAAATTCACTATAAGAGTAATCCGGTACAAAGTTCCTACGATCTATCTCCAGCTGGTAGATGCCCCGTCTACCAGTCCACTGGATCAACCGCTCCCGGTCCTTGTCCTTCTTCAACTCTCGTCAGATGGATGGAGTGCGAGCACGTCACTTCAACCTCCTCCTCTGACTGGTTAGGTGTTGAGTTCTCCCAAGAACGTAAATCCTCTACGGCAAACTGCCCGTAATAACTCAAGAGCTGGCTGGCTCTGGAGCTGCTATGTTCTTCCTCAGAAAGAGAAAGAACACCAGGTGAGGTCTAAACTTACAAGCAGGAAGCTTGAAGTCTCGTGTTTGAAAGATATCAACACACGGAAAAGCTTTAAAGAAAGCCTCGAAAGATGCTTGCTTGCTAGCAATGAATGTTCGTTCTTTCGGTAGTTGGAGAGTATTGAATGTTCAGGATGCCAGCGTGTAAGCGTCGAAGCCAGTAAGCGTGGGAACTGGGAAGCCTCTTAAATGTTGGTAGCTCCGACCTATTTATAGACGCAGGATCCCATTCAAATTTCTAGCCGTTTGGACACATCCGGAATGGGTCTCTGTCCTCGGATGTACTTCAGACGGCGGCAGGTAGGAATTTCAGGAAAACGCCATACCTGTGTCTGCTTTTTCTGACACAGACCTCTTTGTGTCAGAACGGCATTATTTCGTCAGTACGAGGAATCGCAACTGGTGTCTTGAACTGATAGACTTTAAGGATATCCTTCCTTAAAGTCTTACTTTGTCAGTATATTCCTCAGACGAATCTTCTTTTTGTCTCTAAGACTCTGGGAGAGCGAATCTTGAATTCTGCTGGTAACATCTGACTGGTAGATCGTACTGGTGATCTTGTGCTGGCAGTCTCTGCTGGTGACTTACGCTGGCACAATCTTAGTCTACCAATTTGTCTGATGTTAACCCTTTCTTGGAATCTCCCATGACTGGTGGCTTCACCGCTGGTGAATAGTGTCAGCCAGAACACGTATTCTGCTGGTAGGATTTGTCAGCCTCCTGCTGGTGAAATCCTTCCAACTGGTGAACAGTAGCCAGTCATTAGCTCTTGACTCCATGCTGATGAACAGTGTCAGCATGGGTCTGTCAGTCGTCTGCTGGTGAGACTTCTCTCAACTGGTAAGCACATCTCATGCTGGTGAACAGTAGCCAGCATGAGTCTTGATCAGCTACGACTTACAACTCAAAAGACCTAAACAGGACTTTACATTTGAGACTAGAGCTATTCTAGAGACAAACTGACGCTGGTTGGACTTAGGATTTGATCCACCAAAACACTTAAACACCAAATCAAAGATCTAAGTTATCAACTGGGGAAGGGAAACTTAGATAATTTTCCCAACAGAGTCCAATAACTGCTACTTGATCTCATATGGAATTGAAGTTTTGGCCATATTCAGCCGCGAATCGATTCCTTTTCTTCAAAGTTTGGAGGTCGTCTTTAAAGCATAGCTTGCGAGATTTGGAGCTATAATTATACGCGGCCTCAAAAGCGAGCCATACCGCACGCAAGCTGGTGCAGCCAGGTACTTCAGCCATGGAATCCTCTGTTAGAGATGAGAGAAGTAGACTAAGGAGTCACTAATCTTGGACGCGCCAGAGTTCATAGGCGCAATTGACTGCAGGGGTGCCACCGGTGAATGAAAGTATATTAGAGGGAATAGATTTGGTGTCGTCTATGTAACCAAATAGGTTTTGGCTGGAGAGAAGAGTGGTGATCTATATTTTTCATAAAAGATAGTTCACAAAAGAAAGCTTGATCATTATCGTATGGATGAGAGTATAGAAGAATAGAGGTTCATCATCTCGGGTAATGATCAGATAAAGAAGGCGAAACCGGTTGTTGGAAGAAGATACGAGAGAGAGGTAGAGTTTTAGGAGAGAAGACTTATGTTAGGCTGATATCGTGATAAGATCTATATTATTTGCTTAAAAAAAATAATGTTTATCAGGTAACAATGATCAGCAAAATAAGAGAGAATATTGCATGGAGATATGATGATATCACATGAAGATATGATAAAATTTCAATTGTATTTAATCAGTATATATAGACAGTAGAGCACTATTTGTAGCATCATTATACACTTTTTTGTTTCTTTGTTTATAATGCAAGTGTTTATGTGTATATAGAAGAGACCAGTGGTGGTAATGATGTAGTGACAGATCCATAAACATTTATTAAAGGGTTTCATTGAGTTTTTACGTAGCAAAAAACATGCATAATTAAGTAAAATTTGATTCTCATAATAATAATAAAATATATAAAAAGCTCATGCACTAAAACTAATTTCTATAGTGTAAATATAAAAATTTAACATCAGATAAAAATTATTTTTCTGCTGCTCTTAATTCTCAAATCTCAACCCCTTACACTCTCAACTTTTTTTATTAATTATTCGCCAATAAAAATAGTTATTTCATAAAATAGGCATATCATCCTATTACTAAATTAATTAAGGGGCTGAAGTCACCCAAACTTCTTATAAATATATCCACCAATATGATGAAGTGCTTACAGAGAGGAATAAGAGGGACAAATATAAATCAATTCTAATTATTTGAGTAATTTAAAACCTAATCTTTACCTTGATTGACAACATATTTTGATGTAAGATAAATCGAGTTTTAATATTTCACTATTATATATAATTTACAATAAATTAATAATAAAAATATTTACACCTGCGCATTGCACAGGCAGAAATCTAGTTGTTGATTAAACCAATATCATTTTATTTGACATTTTGTAAATTAATCGAGCAAATTGTTTTACTCAAACTAATCAAATTAATTTAACTCAATTAATTTGTCAGATTTCGACTAAATCGTGCATACCCCTAATAATATATGATGGTGCGCCAACTATAGTATAGGATACACTCCCATATTGGACATCTGTGGTGGTTGCCATATATAGTAGTAAAGCAGATTTGTGATGCCCACAATTGACAATACCATCACTCGTTAATTATTCCACACCCTATAACTATATGTGCCAACTATCTTAACTTAGTCAATTTCATAGTGGGAGTAGGTACTAGGTAGCCAAGTTGTTTTGCAATTATGAGCCATTTATTTTAATACTCCTACTACTTTTATTGTTTGCATTTTCTATTGAATATGTTCATGGAATTGGAGGTGTTAATCATTAGTCCCAAGCCTACCAAAGAAGATTTTAGCTATGATTTGATTTTAACAAGGATTAGACCATATATATATAATGATGGATTCGTTTATTTATTGTGCTGTTGATGGTGGGATGGGATCCTCATCCTAACCTAGTTTGACAATACGACCACCGTGCTTTTGCAGTTACATTCGTTATTATTGCTGTTTATGGATTTCCATTCCATCCAATCATGAATTTGTTTTTTAATATTGGCAAAAATTTGTGCAATACAATCTCGTAATTATGGATTATTGAAATATCCGTATCAAAATTAGTTTTATAATTTGTACATCTCTCATAATTTGTGCATACCTCAATCATGTGTCGGAATGAACATTTTGAACGAAATCCCCTCAATGTAAAATTGATCTGAACAAAATACGCTCAATGTAAAATTAATTCGGAACAAAATATCTCACAAAAAAAACGATAAGTTATTATTTAGCCATTCGCCCTAATTTTACACCAAGTTTAGCTTCTCATGAAGTAAAACCTCATATTTCACTGATGAAACTCTAATTTATGATCAATTGAACATGAGTAAAAACCCCGAGTTGGGAACGCTAACTTTGCTTCTACAATGACAATCTATAGATTGTACAAATTTAGGAGAAGCAGCAACAAAAAGTCCCAGAAAAAACAGACTAACCGAAGAATATATAGAAATGAGATTGAACTGAGAGTTGTCCACTTAGGCGAAGATGAAATAGATAATATGAAGAAAGAACACACATGCACACTTAATAAAACTGCAAAACATAACTACGAAACGCTTCCGAGCTTTTGTCAGCGGTTAATGCTCTGAGATCGCTTTCTTAATCTAATGTTGGCTGCTCTCCTCTCGTTTTTCTCTTTGTACCACATCACTGGCTCTGCTGAAGGCTCACTTTTCCCTCTTTCGAAGATTTCGGTTTTTTTATTGGAATTCATCTTAATGTTGAACTCTTCGTCCTCATCAGACAAATAACCATTGTCGTCTTGCATGGCAAGATCGTCATACTCCTCATCAGATTTCGTAGATCCTTCATCCACTGAGCCTTCCAACTGATAAAAGTCATGTAATTTCTCAACAATGTATATATGATGAAATACATCCAACAGATAGCAAGGATAGGCATCAAGTTATTAGTGATTAGTGACTGACTTTATCATTTATCAACCAACACATCCTTACCTCATCTTGGAGCTGGTTCTGTCCGTCACTGAGATCCTCATCACTGTCCACCTCCAAGGGCTCATCAACCTCTTCATCGCTGCCATGAACCGAGAGTTCTTCCTTGAGCTGAAATAGGCAAGAGGAGTGAATGTGCAAAAAGAAACAAAGAGCAATCATTGAACAAAATGCTATTTTTACCATTAGAAACTAAATTTCAGGCACATGTACCTCTTTTGCAGGCCCATCAGATAATCTTGGTGAGCTGCAGCAGGATGAATAGTGTCTACTTCCATTGTCAGTCAGCTCACCCCTTGATTCATCCACGCTGCTAGCACGGCTTGTGCCACCAGTATCGCCAGGCCAAGCACTAATACCGAAATGACCAAACTGCAGGTTGACTGGTTCTACTTTACTTATCTCCAATGGCCCATACATAGGTTTTCCTATTCCATTCCATGTAGCATGGCCTGCAATGGGCTTGACATTTTTACCTACAATGTCAACTGGCCATGCCTTCGCCACAGAACCATCGTCATTCAGAAGTGCCATCAAATGCCTTGTTGAACCTTGCCTCTGGATTAACTGAAACATTCCCTTGGAGCTCAGTGAATTGGCAGTGCACTGATTCCTGTACTCCTCATCCACAATAGGAACAGTATTTGTGATTGGATCATAGAGATGCTCTCCTCCCTCACGCCTTCTCAAGCAGCTGAAAGCCGTGGCATGAATGGCTGCTACACTTCTATCAACATTAGTGTTGTTTATTTTTGGCACCAAATGCTTATCTGCTCGATTGCAGAGGTATTCCTGGATTGTTCTTATGTTGCGGATGTATTTAACATACTTGTTCCTAGCAGGGTCTAAAGTCATGTATTTAGCACGAACAGCAAATCTTTCCAGGTGCTTCTCCTCATTTGCAATATAAATCATGAAAGGTATAATAGAAGGATGTTTCTTCATGAGCCCCATCTGCATGATGACGATTAAATTATGATCGAATATAATCAAACCAGAAAAAATATCAAAGCATTTTACAATATTTTTTCAGAATTAGTGTACCACAAAATTGAGACTTAGGTGAACCCCCTCAATCACAACTGATTCTTTCCGTTCTTCCCATGCAGTTATCAATCGGTCAAGGCTGTCAATTACCATCTCACTTTGTGCTTTGAATCCCTCAATTGCCATCCTCTTTGGACTTATCAAATCACTGGTGGTTGTACGAGCCTCAGATTTTCCAGTTGATGAATTACTAGGAAGTTCATCCGTAGCCGGTGAGGAAGCAGAAATAACAGTTGATTTTTTTGCTTTCTTTTTTGCCTTGGCTTCTGCAACTTGAAATGGATCCAAATATTCACCGGCATGATAAGTTGAGGCCCAGAGCAAAGGGTTTTGTTCTTCATCAACAAAACTCCTCATCATATGTCGAATCGAGTCGGTAGATATAACAGTTGTAATACCTAACCTGCTTCCCTGGAATACAAATGCTAGATAAAATTATGATCAAACGTTCCCAGAATTAAAACTCAACCGGGACACAATACCAAGTAATGTTTCAGAGCATTAAGCTGTAGGTAACTCAATAAACTTTAAAGCCAACATGAATAAGCAGGTTTTAATTTTTTTTTTACAAAAATATATATTCTTTTTTGAATAAAACAACCGTCATTAGCTGCACTAAAAATTCAGAAATTTGTGAACTCAAGCGCAACTAAGCTAATTGACATATGGGAAGAATAAATTGAGCCACAGAAAGACAAGCCAAAGCATAGGAAAAGAAACTAATACCTAGCTTCGATTTATGATTGCTTTCAGACATGAGGTATCTAACTAATCACTGTAGTTTATGATTGCCTTGAGGCATGAGGTATATAACTGAATCGCCATAATCATGAAAGTTTATAGAAGGCAGCTTCAAGACAACAATACGAAAAGTAAATTATGAAAATACAGCCACAGAAATTAAACAAAAAAGGAAAACATACCAGCAAGGCAGATAAAGTAGATTTTCCACAGCCGCTAGTACCACAGAGTAATACAGTCAAAGATTCCTTTCTTTCTCTGATTCTGAAATAGAAACAAAGATTAGTTCAATCTATGGGAAAAATAAATGAGTTATTGCATAAATTGATTTACACATGAGAATTTCCACTTCCAAAAGGAACTCAATTAATGAGTATTAGCATAGCACAAGAAAGATGACATTGGACATTCCACAAAAAGAATGGAAAAACAGCTATAGAACAAGAAAGACATGTCATCTATGACAATCAGTCATGATAATATTGTGAATAAAATTTCAAATTTGCACTACAAACCTAGAAAATCAAATGTGATTTTAGCGAGTATCAAATACTGTACCTGCAAGCTAGAATTAGATCATCTCTCTGGTTTGGTCCCACATACTTGTATTCTGTGAGAGCTTCACAAACAACCTCTAGAAAGATCTTTCTTCTGACAATCATTGTTGTACGTCTTTTGTACAACTCAAATTGCTTGCTCTCGAATTTTCTTTTATCTTCCTCCACGACCATATCATTAGCATCATTTTTGTCCAAGCAGGCATTAACGCAGTATTCAGAATCCCTTCGCGGATGTACTTTGGCATCTCGTGGTGTCACCTCTACACATTCTGGAACTAATTTATCCATGAAGGTTTCACTTCTAAGCATTTCAAATACCCTTTGGCTAATCTGAACAAACAGGAATCGAGTACTCAATATCAAATGTCAATAGTGTGATGCTGGAGGTAAAGGATGAATACTGAGTAAGCCAAAATACAACTGCCCCAATGACACAACTTGAAATGAAGATTCAGCATTCTTATAGCAGGTTCAGCATATTAGATGAAAGAATTCAGTTGCTAATCGCCAAAAAATATCCAGCTCTTACTCTAAAAATTAATTCTAAAAGCATTATCAATTGTTGAAAAAGGTCAAAGACCAAACAAAAATACAGATCCACGTGGGAATGCAGAAACTCAAAGCCAGGAATGGATAGCTTTTAAACCTATAACCAAATGTACCCCCCTCGAGCAGGTATAGCCAGATACATCATTCATGTTTCCTAATTGTCGTGAAAGGAAAATAAGCGTGTCTTTTTTCACTACTCTAATGTTACAAAACTACAAAGGGAATCTCTGACACTAGTGAGGAATCACCCACCGACAACCTCTCCAACCAAAATCCAGCAGTGCCATCTCTTTAAAGGAGTAGCAAGATAAAGCAGGTCACTCAGAAAATGAAATAGAGACTATAGAAATAAAAAAAAAGAGCATGAAAACAATTCCTCGTTTAAAAAATCTAGAACTGTGTATATCATGATCACAATAAACAGAAGTCATGGAGCATGGGCATTCGACCCTTAAGACGGTCAGAATGTTGGAGGACATGCATGTAAGCTAAATGATAATTGCATAATCTCATACACGAGAAATTCCGGAAATTAAGAATTCTAGGAGCAGATAAGAGCATTCAACCCAACACTCTTACAAGAAGCACAGGGATACCTTAAACGCATGACGAGCCTTGCAACCCATTAGTTGCAGAGTGCTCTGGAGAACGGAACGCGTGTACCGGAATGACATCGGACCTTCCTTCTCCGCCGCAGGCACCTCATCCTCCAGAACCACTACGTACAGAAGTTTCACCACTCCCTCCGCCGCCGCCATTTTTCAAGCCTTCAAATCAACATGCACGACAATACTCAATAATCGTTACGCCTATGCAAAAAAAAAAAAAAATGGATCTACTATCAATCCCAATCGAAAACCACAAAACTCCAGAAAACAGGCGATCACTATCACAATGCAGGTCAGTAAGAGACGTAACGCAAACCTGTGGCAAGCGTCGACTAAGGTTTGTACGAGTCGATGTAATAGTAGTAGTAATTGGACAGAAAAATGCGAAAATGTAGAATCAACGGAGATGGAGGAGGAGGAGGAGAAGAAGAAGAACGACAGCGTTCCCGAAGCGAAGGAGCCATTTGCACCGGCAACAGCTGCCACGCATCACGGGTAAGACGCCGCCACGAGAGATGTGTTTGCCGCTATGTATAGGCTCGGCGCGTGTAACGTAACAACAGAATGGAGGTCTGATCTGACACGCTGTGGGAATTGCGGGACCCTTCAGAAAAGGGGTATTTATATGGGTTTGGTGGATGGAGAGGTGGAGTGGCATTCCTCGTAAATATGAAACAATTGGTATCGACAAAGCAAATATTGAGGGATTTTTATTTTTTATTTTTGGGGGACAAAATTTAAGATTTATTATTTAACAAAACTTTATTTTAAATATTGGGTCATGAATTTTTATAATTGTAATTTTGAAATATAGTAATGTTCTGAAAATATTATATGAATAATTGAATGCATAGCATTAGCGCTATAAAGGAATACATATAATATTAGAATGTATGGAGACATCACAAAATCCTAATTGAAATATGATTATTTTGGATTAGAATTGATAAATTCAATCAGAATTAAAAATCCTAATGAGTGTTTGGCTTAAAATAGATAAATTTAACAAATCATAATTTGAATGAATGTACAGCAATTGAGATTTCACATGAAATTTTGTTACCAAATTTTAAATGAACAAACATGCTCAAAGTCTGTGTTTTATTGTATTTCGAAGTTTTGTGTATTCCAAATTTCAAATATGGCCACATTATATTATATATTAAAATTCCAATATATTTGGGAATTCGTCAAAGGTTTCGGAAATCTGATTATTTTCCTTTTTTGCTGTTGGATTTTCGATATTCACCTTTGACAAGCTTTTGAATTCTCACATGTTTTTTTTTTGTTTTTTTTTGAAATAAAAATTCACAAGTTAAAGCAAGTAAAGATGTCTAAATTAATTAGTATTATAGGTGAGTTTGTGGAGAACAAAACGTAATGAAAATATCTAAAAAAACATAAATGAAAAACAACAAAAATTAGCATCAAAGGTGAGATCAGGGCTCTTACTATTGATGATTAAGAGGTTGAATCCTCCTTACAACGCTCGTCTCTTTGAATGCAGTAAATTCTGAATCTAGAATGAATAATTATGAATTTATAAAGATATATTTATACACAAATATTAGTAAATTTCTAACATTATAGGTATAGGATAAAGTTTTTTTTAAGCGTTCCTAAAGTTTCTAGTTAATCTTTGTAATAATATCGTAACATTAGAGAATCTTTTAGGTTTTTTCGAAAATTATAATTCTTGATAAGTAAAAAGATTGGTAATGCTTAATTACGCCATTTAAAAGCTTTATTCCATAGATGAAATTGTTTTGCAACAGGGCAGATCTTTCATTCCAAGAAAGAGAGTCTACAGTCTTTTACTTTTTAAACTTCTTAAAATTTATTTTAACTTTTATCTTAAAACATGAAAATAAATTCCAGAACTTTAAACATAGAAATATTATTTATATAAATTTATTTATAGGGTAAATAGGGGAAAATACCCTAAACTATTGACGTTTTCGGAAAAATACCCCAGTCTATTTCCATAAGTTAAAAATACCTCAATCTTTACTTTCATTTATGAATTATATCCAGATCTATTGATATTTTGGGAAAATACCCCAATGTATTACTCCCTCCGTCCCGAGTTATTAGTCTCATATTCCTTTTTCGTCCGTCCCAACTTATTAGTCTCATTTCCTAAAATGGAAAAAAATCTCCTCACATCAATAAAATATTAATTTCACTACACTCACAAACATTGGTAACTGTGCCAAAAGCAAATGGGACTAATAACTCGGGACGGAGGGAGTATTATTAGTTAAAAATTCCCCAATCTTTAATTTCGTTTATGAATTATACCAAAACGAGAAATATTATTGGCTCACACAAATATGGCAGTCTAAACAACTATCACCGTCCGTGTTATATTTAATGTACTAAACAATTAATAATTGTTATATATTCAAATGCATTTATCTTCTGAAAAGTATTTAAAACTCCATGTTCTGCTCTTTTTTTTGTTTCCTTCGGTTACTTGAATTCCTTATTTTTCTCTCAATGCATGTTTTAACGTGTGATCTTTTATCAAAATATACGCGTCTTCGTTTGAATTGGACGTTACACCAACCGAAGAAAACAAAAAAAAAAAGAAGAAGAGTAGAACATGAAGTTTAAATACTTTTGAGAATATATAGCAAATGGTGATTGTCTAATACATTAAATTTAACACGACGAATATAGTTGTTTTGACTGTCATCTTTATCTGTGTCAATAATATTTCTTGCTTTGGTATAATTCGTAAACGAAATTAAAGATTGGGGTATTTTTAACTAATAATAATACATTAGGATATTTTCTCGAAATATCAATAGATCAGGGTATAATTCATAAATAAAAGTAAAGATTTAGGTATTTTTAACTTACGAAAATAGATTGAAATATTTTTCCAAAAAGTCAATAGTTAAGGATATTTTTCCCTATTTACCCTTTATTTATACATTTAGAATTGAGTCGAATGTTGGGCAGTGGGCACCCCGGTACAGGCCCAGCAAGTTTTGGTAAAGTAAGAAATTATTTAAGGTTTGTTCCTGGTCAATTCAAATTTCAAAAACCATTAACAATTGATCCAATATTTGAAATGCGAAATTTGTAATATTCTTTTAAAAATTGCAATCTATTAGCAAGCAGTGATGATTTATTATCTACTACTACAAATTTTGTCATTTGAATCAGCTTGGTTGCTTACCAGCGTATACATCACCTTAAACACACACCCTAATAATCTCTCTCTCTCTCTCTCTCTCTCTCTCTCTCTGATCACACATTCCTCACACAACAAAACCAGAACCCGTCTCACAAAAATATCCCATCTGGTATGTGACTAGACAGAGTAGTTGCCGGCGGCGGCGGTGGCGGGTGCTTTAGGCTTAGGTTTATCGACGACAATGGCTTGTGTGGTGAGCACCATTCCAGCAACTGATGCTGCATTCTGCAGTGCACATCTGGTGACCTTGGCCGGGTCGATTACTCCGGTTTCCACCAAATTCTCAAACGTATCAGTCAGGGCGTTGTAACCAAACTCCCATTCACTGCCCCTCACTTTCTCCACAACCACCTCACCTTCCACCCCAGCGTTTTCGGCAATCAAAGCTGCTGGTGCTACTAATGCCTGCAATCACATTATTTTGTGGGTTCATTACAAATTACTCATTTAGGGAAGAACTACTTCATTTCATTGAAAACATGCATCTCCAATGATCACATAACTTTTGCAGTAACCAAAAACAGGCCATTTAAGCAACTAAGTACTAAATACTAATACGCCTAAGATAGATCGATATTTCAGAAATAAAAGTAGTAGCAGGTGTTACCTTTTGTACGATATCAGCACCGAGTCGCTCATCAGCATCTTCAAGTGACTCCTTAATCGCTGGGACATAAGTTGAGAGATGAACTAATGCAGCACCACCACCGGGGACAATGCCTTCCTCAATGGCGGCAAAGGTTGCATTTTTGGCATCTTCAATACGAAGTTTGCGGTCCTCAAGCTCAGTCTCTGTCGCAGCACCGACTTTGATCACAGCAACACCACCAGACAGCTTGGCAATTCTTTCAGCAAGTTTCTCCGAGTCGTAAACAGAATCAGTTTCAGACAGTTCCCTTTTAAGTTGAGCAATCCTAGACTGCAGCTCATCCTTGGATGCAGCATCAGCAATGATTGTTGTGGAGTCCTTGGAAATTGTTATCTTTCTAGCTATACCCAACTGGTCGATATCAGTGTTTTCCACAAGTAATCCCAAATCAGTAGCTTGATACTCAGCTCCTGAAGCATAGCAAAGTGAATGAAGATCAGTACAAATTGCGAAGATGCATTGGCAAATTAAATAAGAAAAGCCCAATATTGAAATAAAGTTTCTGTGCATGCCGCATCTTTTCTCTTCTAGAACTCCACTATATGAACATTGACATGAAGAGATAACATTTTCTCATAAGCTTAAACAGTGTGCCATGGAAATACTCGAGGCGCATTGCTCATACCTGTCAAAATGGCAATATCTTGAAGAAGAGCTTTCCTCCGTTCCCCAAATCCAGGGGCTTTGATGGCAGCCACATTCAGGATACCTCGGAGCTTGTTCACAACAAGAGTAGCCAAAGCTTCTCCAGTGACATCTTCAGCTATAATGAGCAAAGGTGCCCTTAATTGAGTAGTTTTCTCAAGCAAGGGGATAATGTCCTTGATTGCTGAAATCTTCTGGTCTGTAACCAGTACCCTAGCATTCTCAAACTCAACAGTCAGCTTCTCCGGGTTGGTAACAAATTGAGGGGAGATATATCCTCTGTCAATCTGTCACAAAAATTAACAGCATTGCACTTTTTGACAAGATAATGAAATCAATCGTAAGCACATTACAAGCTGAGAAGCAATCACCCCCTCCCCCAAATAAAAAAGCAAAAAATAACACACAGAGAGTGGAGATAACCCCTAGTAATGCACCATACCTCCATTCCTTCTTCTACATCAACAGTAGTCTCGAAGGAGGATGATGACTCGATGGACAATACACCATCAGGTCCAACCTTGTCAATGGCATCAGCAATCATTGTCCCAATGATCTCATCATTCCCAGCAGAGATGGACGCAACAGCTACAAAAATAACAATGTTTACAAAATCACTACTATATATTCTTACCAACATCGTTCAAAATTCCATGACTGTAATCTGTAGCATACCTTTAATATCATCCCGACCCTTGACAGGCCTAGACTTCCTTTCGAGCTCATCCACCAAACTTTGCACAGTTTTATCAATGCCTTTCTTAATAGCAACTGCATTGGCACCAGATGTGACGCTGAGGAGGCCAAGTTTGGTAATCTCACGTGCAAGAACAGATGCAGTAGTTGTCCCATCACCAGCAGAATCATTTGTCTTGCTGGCAACCTGCATGTAAAGTGCACAAACTCAATTACTTGAATGAGATCAGGACATTTTTGCCAAAATCAATCAAACAGTGGCATGTTTTGACGTACAAAACTGCAATGAAAAGCAAACACATTTTCAAAAATAGAAAAGAAACAAAGAACTTTACTAACCTCCCTAATCAAAGCAGCACCAGCGTTTTCCATAGCATCAGGCAATTCAATGGCACGTGCGATTGTGACACCGTCATTAACCACCTTTGGGGACCCAAACTCATCCAAGACAACATTCCTTCCTACAGAATATATTAAACAAAATAAAAACTGAGTATTAGACCCAAACCAACAACAGGGATGAGCCTAGCCAGGGTGTCAGAGAACCAATTCCACCTTACTGTCACACCAGCCAAACAAACACATGGAAATGCACAACTCATGCCAACAATCATCATAAGAACACAAGCAATAACTTAAACCACGAGCTTGTGATATCTCTCTTGAGGAACTCCCTAGCATTAATCATTCGTGGAAGATGGGATCACATCACATACCTAACATACTCTATCAACAAAATCTTCACTAGATGAGTATGCACAGTGACGATTACCAGAATTATCAGTAATCGTCATTTCATGTCAACAAAATCACACTAGCAACACTCAACAGCTTATGACATCTACTATCTAGCTACGCAAACTCCGTTGCATTAGGGAGACTGGTCACATACCAAAACCCTGCAGAGAGCTCTTCTCTATAGTCACTATTTACGAAAAGAAAACAACTCCGTTCATTAATCAAGGTTAACATCAATTACATAATTCCTAAAAGACAAAACATATTCATAGCAGAATACCAAAAACTAGCAGAATCATTCGCACATAAAAACTCAGAACAAGCATAAGCTGCAGCAAGCACGATAGGCTAAAAAAAAGGTTTTGCAAAGTGTCTACCCCTAGGGCCAAGAGTGAGACCAACAGCGTTGGCAAGCTTATCAATCCCGGACTGCATTGCAGAGCGCGACTTCTGATCAAATGCGATCTCCTTAGCGTTAGCCTTCACCACAAACCGATTTTTGGGCTGCTTCATAAACTGGCTAACCCTCGTGTTCTTCAACCCATCCTACGAACCCAAAAAAATAAATAAAACAAGAAGTCAACAAACAAAACACACGGAAATGAGGAGAAGGAGCATGTAAGATTGCAAAACCTGTTTGGAGGAGGAAGGGAAGATGGAGGCGGTAGAGATGGCATTTGCTGAAGCCATGTTTTGTTGGAGTGGAGATAGTGTTTTGGCGACGAGGGCAATGGAGTTTTGGGCGTTGCAAGAGAAGTTATGTTTCTTGTTAGGGGGTTGGTGGGAGTATGGGATGTAAGAGAAACTAGGGCTTAAGAAGAGAGAGGGTTCCAGAAGATTCTTGACATTATTTTCGTCTTTCTACTGCCGTTCAGGCTTTTCTCATGGCTTCCAAAATTATGGATTAGTATTTGTCTTAAATATTTAAAATAGTCATTTTTATAAATTACATATCAATTTTAGTTAATTTTATCCTATCGTCATAAATTTAATCAAAAGTATAAATTTGCATTGGAATTAGGTTAAAAATGATTTGATTACAAATATTTTGATACTAATATCAAATCTATTAATTAAAATCAATTTTTAACTAATTTTATAAATATATGAACCTAAATGAATTATTTTCTCATTAAAATAATTAATTAGGGTAGCACTCATTTTTTATTATATTTCACGGCCAAAATTGAAGTCTCACTCATGATTTTTTTATTTTTTTTAAATGAATATCGTGTGAGCAAGTGGGCCCCACTGACTGCGATCCGAGTGGAATCGGTGCAACTCGGTCTCACTCATTGATTTTTTTTATTGTCTGGCCCACTGAGTGCGAACCGGGTGCCACCGAGTGAGATCGGGTGCGACTCGATTGCACTCATTTATTTATTTATTTATTTTAATTGTTGTGATATGTGGGGCCCACTGAGTGTGTCCCGGGTGCCGTTGAGTGGGATCGGTTGCGACCCAGTTGCACTCATTTGTTTAATTTTTTTAATTTTTTTTGAAATGTTTTAATTTTATATTTTAATTTTAATAATTTAATATGTCGTATTTAATGTTTAAAAAAAATATTTTCGATACTTTTAATAATTGTAAAATAATTTTAAATTATTTTGTCATTGCATATTAATGCAATAAAGTCTTCAAACATATAAATGCAATAGTCTTCAAAAATATAGGTTTTTCTGAAAAATATTATGTGAATGGTAATGAATCGTACACTGAAATTGCTGAAAATTTAAATCAATTCAATTTTTTATTTTATCAATTGTATATCCGTCAATTATTTTTGTGTATTTGCCGACACTCCTTATAATTTATATAATTGAAGTGAAGTTCGTGGTGACAAGCACATTTCTTCGCATTTCAATTTTTCTTTCATTCTCTCTCTCTCTCTCCATCAAAATATCATTTCTTTGTTTTTTAAAATGGAGCACTAGTGTAGTGTAATAGTCCACTACAATGGTCAGTGGACGACTCATGCAACTATATTGTCGGACAAGAACGATTGGTTTATATACCAATCACCAACATTTCCATAACTGCATTAAAAAGCAACATTCAAATTATTCTTGATGCGGAATCCATACACGGTGAGTATAATATTTATTACACTGTTCAATCCCGAAGCGGAAGATTTATAAAATCATTGTTAGTGACGGATCCGGAGCTTCAACGACTGGTTGCTCTTTATTCGGAGCCTCATGTTTATATTGTTATGAATCATACAGCGAGTACCGGTGTTGGAACTTCACATCGGGAGCTATCCTCATACAGGCCGTTCTTATCATCAAACAATCCACCATCGTACTAACATTTTAGTCCAGGTTTAGAAGATCTTCAAAGATTTGGGGACTCAGTGATTTTTGGTACGTCATCAGAATGTGGTAGTCAGCGCTCCCAAATATCCAAATCGAACCCCCTAGATGAAAGCTTTGTTCAAGATCAGCAAATGTAGTGGGGACATACGCGATATGATGTTGTAATGACTGATACGCGTATGCACCCCATGGGAATCCACACCAAAGATCCCACTGATCAACTAATGCATACATCCATGGCTCAATCTTATGCTTCTCCGAATACCCAAGTACAAGGTACCATAATGCTAATATATTAACAACCTTCAGGTACAAGTCATGTCGAGTGGTATCTACTTTCATATCCTTGAATAGACCAAAAAAATATTTCGCACTAAAGGACTTACCACCACAAAACTGTGTATGCACTGTAGTACTAGCTGAGTCATAACGTGTTGATACATCAAAACTACTAGATCCGAACATAAAACCAGTCACTAAGGCAAACTCCGTCACTAATAATCTAATAAGTTGTCCAATTATAAACCATAACTCTAATTGATTTATATACTGAAAGCATTATGATTGGTATATTATGTACAAGGTTTATTGGTTAATATACTGGGAATCATAACTATTGTATGTTCATCTCCTGTCTGAATTAACAAACATGTGTCGCAAACGCAAACGCAATTATCCTCTTATCTCGTCGATAGGGAGATCATACGGTGTGTAGAAGATCACGGAAGATCGTATGGATCGTTTGACCTAGCGAGATATAAATAGTCATCACAGCTGAGACAGTTCCAGGATAAACTGTCGGTGTAGGCTGCAGCATATGCGGATAAGCATCTTATCTTGGATGTCTTGGTATGTGATAAGCTCATTATTTTACTCACTTATCTATATTATTTTCTACTATTTTATTTAGTTTTATTGAGTCTATATATATATTATGTGCATGAGTCTATATTAGGTAGTATTATGCGCGTTTTGGTGTTTTTGCAGGTTTTAGGCCAAATTCAATGGAAACCCATTCCAAGAGCAGCAGATGTTCAAAGAAACAGTCACAACTTCTTTCACCGTTGGAATCTGAGCTAATGGAGCATAACATTTGAAAGATCTTTGAGTTAGCTTTCCAACGCAACTGGAATCGGGTCAATCGGAGTTTGGAAGAGAAAGTTATGGCCAAAACCGTGAGACCGCGCAGGAGGGCGAAAAGTTGCGTCGACCGACGCCATTCAGAAGCGATCGACGAAGCTCAAGAAGGTCCGTCGATCGACGGGAATCAGACTCGGTCGACGTGAGGGTGTCTGCTGGCGCGGGAATTCGAGGAAAAACGAGATTTTTCATATCTTTAGCCCTAGATTCGATAGGATACACATCCACCTCTATAAATAGCCTACTAAACTCGATTTTTGACAATCCTTTTTCATATTTTCGTTCTACAATTTGGTTTTGAGAGTTTGGAGACTTGGGGAACACGAAACCCTTTTATTTTCTTGTAAGTTCTTTATGTCTATGCAATTTAATATGTTTTCTTTTGGATTTCTATCTACGATGAGTGGCTAGAAACCCTAGCGGGTTCTAGGGGTTGAATAATATTATGGATGCATGTTAGGATTAATTAATTAGGTTCATGATTCCTGTGTTTATTCTATAATTCT
>JAPKLW010001485.1:149172-162671 GCA_026898455.1 Plectranthus barbatus | reverse complement strand
GATACAGATCAGAAGATCAGATCAGGAGGATTCTTCTTCTTCTCTCTTCTCTTATTTTCGAAAATACTTGTTTATTTTCTTTAGATTAATTTCCTCAATCTGTTAGGAAATTAAATCTTTGTGCGTGGGAAAGATCAAAGGGCATCTCCGCGCACGCGTTCTTCATCGTTCATCGATCCAGGTATTCCGCATAACCTTCTTATGCATAATAATATAGGAGCATGCTATGATTGTTCATAGGCATAGCAATTTATTTTTGATATTCCAATTAATGATCCTAGGCAAACGGACTTCGTGATTCAGTTCACGAATCCCTTCAAACTCCAATAGGCTAGTAGATCTAATTTAGTAACTTAATAATTCTAAAAGTGGTTGAGATGCACTTGGACCCTGATTTTTCCAATTTAATAAATGCCAAAAAGTCTATTCTTAAACTGTTCTAACAACTGAGCACCTCCTACAGAACATAAAGTTGCATCTATGTTATATAATACCGAAACTTTAGTGCATAGGTTTATTTTACTAGATGCACCACACACGAGCTCAAGTCGCTCCGTTGGGATATTTTGGGCACGAAGATCAGCTGCAACTTACGGTAAATCATTTTTTCATAATATTTTTAATCTTTATATCTATGTTTGACTCGCATTATTTGTATCAATTTATTTCAGATTGATGGGATAAGCGACATGACAAAATTTGCTCGTTATGGGGTTTATATGCACCATCACGATCCAATAGTCATGTCACTTTTGAGAAAGATCGAGTAGATAAGAGAAGAGACGATGCGACTTTGAGCCAACATAGTCGATGTCGCAAGTGAATCCATCGCAACAATCTCATAAACCCGAAGCAACTCAAAAAATAGATGGCCAAGAGGGTCTAGACAACGTAGTGGTGACCACCACCAGCTGCTACACAATAAGGAGGAGCATCACGAGGTATTGTTCACTCCATCTCCTAATCATAACACTTATGACTTCACGTTCCACAATTCGATTGTGGCATGAAAATATAATATCTTTTTATTTTATTTTTATTATAATACTTATGTTCACATTTATTTTTTCATTTATCATAATTAATTTTAAGGCAAGGAAATCAAGATGTCTGACCTTCTAAATCTTCTCTACAAAATATAGGCTTCTATGAGAAGCATGTTGCTAAAAAAAAGAAGATGGAGGCCCAATAAAATTTTTACTGCCAATAGTTTACAATTTATTTGAATTGTACTAGTGCACAAGTTTTAATATAAAAAGCTACGTTTCATTTTATTATATTTTAAATAATAGCAAACCAGTTAAATAATATAGCATAAAATTTATGAAAAAAAATAAAAAATTAATATTAATGACCTTAAAATTTGAATTACTTGAATAAAATTTAAAATAAGTAAATATAATAATATTTAAATATTAAAATTAAAAATTATAAAAATAACATATGTATTTATTAAATTAAATTTTAGAAATTAAATAGCCATTTCAACTTTGAATTATTTAATGATTTTATCATTAAACTTTTTAATTAAATAGTTGAAAAATTAATACTCTCTCCGTCCCATGAGAATTGTCCCCATGGAATTCGGCACAATAACCAATGTAGTAGAGATATATAAAATTAATATTTTATTAGTGAGTGTATTAATTTTCCATTTTATGTAAGGGGACAATTCGTGTAGGACGGACGAAAAAGGAAAGAGGGACAATTCGTGTGGGACGGAGGGAGTATATTAGATGTAGTTTAATTTTTAAATTAATTTAGTGGAAATTACATAATTAAATTAGTTGAATGTTAAAAATATTAAAATTTACATAATATATATTAATAAATTAATTATTTAATATTATATTTACTTATTTTAATGATTTATATTTAAATAATAAAATATTGAAAATAAAAAATTGATAACTTATTTTATTATTTAAATTATTATATTAAATTAATATTAATTATTAATGTTATATTAACCAACGAGAAATAATAATTTTTTTTTGTCACAATGTAATTCGGTATTTTAAGTACCCAATTGTTGGAAAATATGATTTTATCTAAATTCAAATTATCTGATCATCTAATTCAGTAGTTTAAATACCGAATTACTAGAAACCTACTTTAATTCGGTAGTTTAAGCTCCGAATTGTTGTAAAACATCATTACCAACTATTAATTTTTTTATTATGATAAATAATGGTAATTAAAATAGATAAAAATATCTAATTTAATAGCCAAAGTACTGAATTGTTGGAAAATCAACCTAATTCGATAGTTAAACATCCTAAATGGTTCTGGCATCCACAAAAAAAGTCAACCTATTTTGGGGTCCACACATATAGGTTTGTGGTTGTTGTGAATTGAAGCGATTGCAGACATAAATAACTAACAGAAAATACAAGAACACAAAGAATTATAGTGGTTCGAGCGTAAGCTCTACGTCCACTCTTCAAGCCTCCTCGATGATGATATTATTATGGTGAAGAAAATACAAAGTATGTGACAATTACAATTGGTGGGAAGCAGGGGTATTTATAGGGAGATATTCCTAATCACATAAGGAATATAAAACCTAGATATGGTAAGATATATCTAAACTAAATCTATCTAATAGATTTATTCCTATCCAAATCTAATACCAATTAGGATAAATCTTGTCCAACAAGGAAACAAGATATACACAATATATTTTCCATATCTATCCAACTCGAACTGCTCCTCGAGTTCCTCGACCTACACAGCTCGACCCACTTTACCGGACTAGTCTCCTCGACCCACTCGAACTACTTCTTCGAGTTATATTGAGACTACTCCAACAGTGGTTAACTTGGTATTTTTCTCTTTATAAAAGTATATAATTAAATTAAAATGTGCATTCCAAATTTCCAACTGAAATACGTTTAGTGTAAAATGCATTTCGTTTGGAATATCTCTCACAAATTTTTGCCTATACATGTATACAGTAACATATATATATATATTTTTCTTAATTACATAGTTGATAGAGGCGAAATAAGAAAATATAAGGCAAAAACTTGTGCGGTATGATATTTTTTGTGAGACGGTAATAAAAATATAAAATGTATTATTTAATAAATAATGTATTTGTTATCATAGTAAATATGTATAAATAAATATATCATTTACTATGTAAAAATATGTTATTTATATGTATAAAAATCTCATAAAATAATATTTTATTGGAAAGTCACACAAAATAATCAATGTCGATTCAGGTGGATTCACAAAGTATTTTTATGAAGATAAAAAAAAAAAACACTAAGTAAAAGAAATCTCTATATTGTATTAATAATAATTAAATCAATGCACCAACAACTTATATAAGTAGGATAAATTTAATCCAAGAAAATAAAATGCACAAAAATATATATTCACATATATCTTTAACATTACTCTCAAATTGGAGGATAAATATTAATTATGCTTAATTTACTATAAAAACAATCAACTCAAAAAATAATTAAAAACAATTTGCATTGCAATCGCTTATATGAGATAATTCAATCATTCTTAACCAAAAGCGAACCCAAATTCAAAATAAGTCATACCTGCATCAAAACAAAATTCAACATCATTTTGATCCAAACAATTAATCCATAATAAAAGGTTAACTTTTACTTTTGAATTAATCTTCTATTAGCAATCACAATTAAAAAACGACATACAATAATACAACATTAAATTTGTTTAAAGTAAAGTAGTAAACTAATGTATTCTGAATCTGACTCAACGTTTAAAAGTAAATTAAATTCAGCCTAACCTAAATATGACCTCACTAAGCACGAGAGAAGACTTGGCTCAAACATTGACTTTTAACATTTGAATTAGAATTATATTTACACCCGTGCGTTGCACGAATTACATATTTAATACTTTATTTATTTACATATTTAGAAGTAAATTAAATTCAGCCTAAACTAAATATGACCTCAAAGCACGAGAGAAGACTTGGCTCAAACATTTGACTTTTAACATTCAAAGTAGAATTAGATTTACACCCGTGCGTTGCACAAATTACATATTTAATACTTTATTTAATTATTTGATAAAAATGTAAGCATGTAAATAAAACACAAAGCTTATAAAAATATAAGTTTGTATTACAAAATTAACCTATCAAATAATTATATTGGTATTTATTTTAGCCTTATATTTGTATTGCATTAAAATATAAGAGTTTGTTTTACAAAATTAACCTATCAAAAAATTATATTTGTATTTATTTTCGCATTATATTTGTATTGCTTTAAAATTGATGTATGACTTACACCCTAGTGTGTAATGTCTTGTTTTATGATATTAAGATACATTTAGCAATGTTTTGTAGTTTAGTATTTTTTAATGATTCTTAAAATATTTAATTTTTATTTATTAATATTACATTTAATATATTATAATATAATTCATTTTTATATTATACGTCAAAAAACCATATATATAAATTTAATAAAATAAATAAAAGTATATAAAACACAAAATTTACTGGATTTGATTTATGATTTAAATATTATCAGATAAAAGACATTATATATGTATTATTTTAAAAATAGTATGTATAATAAAATAATGATATATAATATTTTAAAGAAAAAATGATAAATAGAATTTTGTTATATTTTCATTAGTATTTATTGTGTATATATATACATATAATGTTATAATAGGATAAGTAAAAACTTAAACAAAAATAAAAAATAAAGTAAGATTTTGACGGGAGTAAATAGGTGTGTCTACTACTACCCTATATAAACGCTGCCACAATCATTAATTTCTCCCACATCGGGTTCTTTTTTATATCTCCAAATCATATTATTACCAAGCATGGCAAATCAAGTCTTGATTTGGATTTACATTTTTATCAATGTTTTCTTCTCTATTTTTAATTTAGGCATGGCTATTTCCTCATGCAACGGCCCTTGCCGCACCTTGAACGACTGCGCAGGCCAACTAATTTGCATCAACGGGAAATGCAACGACGACCCCGACGTCGGGACCCACGTATGCAGCGCCGCTCCTCCCCCACCTTCCACCGGCGGCACCTGTCAACCATACGGCACGCTCACGTGCGACGACGGTGCCTCTTATCCCAAATACAGCTGCTCCCCACTCGTCACGTCCTCGACGGCCGCCACACTCACGCTGAATGACTTCAGCCCCGGCGGTGATGGCGGCGACGCGTCGGAGTGCGACGGCCAGTACCACAGCAACAGCGAGAGCGTCGTGGCCCTGTCGACGGGGTGGTACGCCGGCGGGTCCCGCTGCGGGAAGATGATACGCATCACGGCTCAAAACGGAAGAAGCACGACGGCGAAGGTGGTGGATGAGTGCGACTCGAGGGCGGGGTGCGACGCGGAGCATGCGTATCAGCCACCGTGCCGGAACAATGTAGTGGACGGCTCCGACGCCGTGTGGAAAGCTTTGGGTTTGGACGAAGACTTGGGCGTGGTGGGCATTACATGGTCTATGGCGTAACAAAACAAACCTATACGATAATTAATAAGAAAAAAGGGGTACCTGTCGCATCCACAAATAAATGCATTTACATCATTTAGTTTACTCTTCGTCTTCAAAGTTCAACTCTCTCTCTCCCTCTCAATCTTAAACCAAGTTGGAGCTAAAATTCAAATAAACACAGCGCAGTGCACAAAATGATCAGTATATATCTGTCTTAACTCTTAACAGGGAATGAACCAAAAAAAAACTCATTACCTGAAGCTTTCTTGTAAATCCACAAATCATGCATTCACCCTTCAAGTTTGGATACCTACACCAGAAATAGTACTTGCTTTAGGATTCCCGCTATTTGAGAGTTAAATAGCTGTGGGAGGTTGAACCTTCTGTTTTAACTAGACAAAGGGAGCACATGTATGTATTGAGCTTCAGTTTTAAAGTTTAAGAGTTTGTTCCAAATGCTTCTTCCATGGGATATTTGTATATGAAAGAAGCTGATGCATGTATGTACAAGAGAACATGCAAAGTGTACTAGCTCTGATGGAGTTTTTGCCATATATCATGATCAACGCAAGTATGTAAGCACAAACAAGAACGTTTTTTTTTTCACATTTTGCTACATGGATTGGGGGAGGCAAAAAATTCAGTCTTTGATTCACAATATCCAGTAAGAATCAGGCATTTTCTTCACCCATACACAAGTATGTTAATGTCAACTCATGAAAACACACTCTCAACAACATCTCACAATTCAACTCAGTTCATCACAAAGTTGCTAATAATCCCTAACTTATTTATATCACATATAAATACAACAGCCGGAAAAACTGTACAATAAATAACTTGGAAAAACTAGAAGGATCGATGAATTGCTCGGCCCTCTCCTCCTACTGAAATCTTCTTCTAATTGCCTAGTTATTCCTCTTCTTCAGCACTTCTTCCAGTATGTAGTTCAGAACTAGCGCCTCCTCTTCCTCAGCGGATCCAAGAAAGTAACTTCGAGTTGTAGGCGCACAGGGCTTTTTCTTCCCTCCGAACCCACCACCGGAGAGGAATGAAGCTGGCGAGAAAGGAAAAGTGAATGGTAATTTAAATAAATTATATTAAAAAATATATAATTATTATTTAATAAAATAATTAATTTAGTACTCTTCCGTCGCGTAAGTATTGATTGAGTTGAGTGAAATTAATATTTATTATTTAAAGTGAAAAAGTTACTAGTAGACTAATAAAATGTGAGGAAAAAAAAAAAGGAGGAATAATTCGCGGACGGAGAGGGTATATAATTTTGTTCATTTATTTGTAAAATTTTTAATTGGGAATTCCAGTTATCCAACGGAAAAACAGGGCTCCGGTGAGCGACCATGCCGTTGAGGACAACGGTCATCCCCTCCACTCTTTCTCTCTACTTCCCACCTAAACGCCTCTCCTGTAATTTCTCCGCTGCACCAATCACCCTCCGACGCTTTCTCTCTCTATCCACTACCAAACCCCAGCCACTCTTTTCGACACTCAGGCAGCTCTACTCCACCTCCGCCGCCGTAGATTCAGGATCCTCGTCTTTGTCGTCAGTCTTGTCGCCCGGCAAAACTATTGATCCCTGTTACTTATCGTGCTCGTTGCCAGAAAAGAAGCCTCTCAAAGTGGGCGTCCTCCTCAGCGGCGGCGTAGACAGCAGCGTTGCCCTCCGCCTGCTCCATGCTGCAGGCCATTCTTGCACCGCCTTCTACCTCAAGATTTGGTTCCAAGTTCGTGTGATTTTCATTTTTATGATGTTTATTTATGAAGTGAATTGCTGCTGCTTTGTTCATTTTCGCGCCTTGTATGCTAATTCAATTGTCGTCTATTGACTCTTTGTTGTTGGGTGTATATATTGTCTTCTACTTATCGTGGGATTATTTCTGTTCTAGGAAGACTTTGAGAATTTCTGGTCTGAGTGCCCATGGGAAGAAGATTTGAGATATGCAAGAGCTGTTTGTGATCAGGTTATGTTTTTCAGTTTTTAAATCTTTGGTTTTTTAAACTAGCCGCATGTGTAATAAACCTTTCCTTGTTATTGATATATTTGCATTTTTTTTTAAATTCTTGAAATACAAAATCACTACTTTTTGGTATTTTAGCCCTTGATGGTTGCAATAATTGAAGCGCCAAACTACTCAGCAGTTTTGTGTATCACTTACTGTTCTGATTCATTAAAAATACTTATTCAAAGATACATTCAGACCACTAATTATTTTGTTAGATTACACTTGTGTGTCTTTGGACTAGGTAGTGAAAGTAATCTTGATATGAATCTGAGCTCAGGGCTGTACAGTTGCCAGCGTTTTTGCAGTTTCAGGAATAGTTTTTTTCCTTTTGTAAATATATCATGATTAAGGTCGCATTAGTCAGACTGAAAGATTGTAAGTCAGGCATTTTGCTGGAGGCAAACTTTGCTTGGTAAATAATCTTGAGTTTTAATAGATTTTCCATTCTTTTCTACTCCCTCCGTCCCAATTTATTAGTCCCACTTTCCTTTTTGGTTTGTCTCATTTATTAGTCCCATTTCCTAAAATGACAAACTTTTTCTCTCTCACCAATAAAATATTAATTCCACTACACTCACAAACATTGATTATTGTGCCATTTCGAAATGGGACTGTTAATTTGGGACGGAGGGAGTATTATTTATTTATGTGGTTTTGGTGTTCAATATCCATTGCCTTTATCTGTTACAGCATTTTCAAACTGTAAAAAATCCTGATGCTACCTTGCAGCAAAAGCATTCCTAGTGGACAGGCTAACATTTTATCATTATGATGCATCTGCCCAGCTAGTAGCTATCATAGTATGTTTTGAAACTGTAAAAAATCCTGATGCTACCTTGCAGCAAAAGCATTCCTAGTGGACAGGCTAACATTTTATGATTATGATGCATCTGCCCAGCTAGTAGCTATCATAGTATGTTTAATCATTTATTTTTGTTTTATGCAAATAGAGTTCCTTTGCCAAATCCAATTTGTATTAATACTACTCAGTTGTCATTTGAAATTAAAATGATATTATTAACATTAATCAATGGCTCATTGCAGGTTAATGTACCTCTGGAAGTTGTGCATTTGACAGATGAATATTGGAATAATGTGGTGAATATTTTGTCTTTTCTTTTCTTTGTGTAGTTGCCTTGTTGTGTTATTAGCGTGCTTGTTACTATGAATGTGTCAGTCTTGCATCCTGTTAGTGGGGGAAACAGTGAAGGATCCACAAGTCAGTTAGTTAATACCATCCTTGCATTGATGAAGTGGTTTGTTTCTGGTTTTGGTTGTTTTTTTGTTTCATTTTTGGTGGTTGCAGGGAGCCTAGTCTTAATATTGTAAGTGTACTTGCATTTAGTACTAAACTGACCCTTCTTATATCACTGCCAGCAAGTTCAAGAAATATATTTGCACTTTTTGTCCTTGGTTTCTGAGCTATATCTTTCGCTATGTTTTTCACATGTATCTTCATGTATAGGGGGATATTTTGAGAAACCGTAGAATTTTTGCTGTGGGCCAAAATCTTCTGAATTTATTTGGTTTTCCCTTAAGTTTTACTTATTGATGAGAGATAATAGATATCTCTGCCATTTTTCCGCAAGTGTATGTTTGCGAATCATAAATCACTGGATACTGCATTTTCTGTTATTTGGCACATTTGAATTGTGTAAGTAAGTTTCCGAATTACCCACAGACAGAATAACAGAACTAAAATGAGAAAGTTAAGAAATCACGTTTTAAGTTTCACTTTCAGGTGTCATTCATAATAGATGAGTATCGATGTGGCCGCACTCCAAATCCAGACGTCCTCTGCAATACAAGAGTAAAATTTGGTCTGTTTTCCGAATACCCTTATACATGTTCCTTCTTTGTTATTAAATAGTTAAGAAATGGTTTGCTTGTTGGCTAGGTGCATTTGTGGATGCTGTACGTGGTATGGAATTTGACTTCATAGCCTCTGGGCATTATGCAACGGTTGTTCACCCAAATACTGGTAATAATGATGAGCCGTCTACTTTGAGATTGTCAAAAGATATGGTAAGTTGAGTGGTAGTACATATCTTACCTTCGAGATCATTACAGACTTCACAGTTTAAAAACAGCTTTGTCAATGGTGTTTGGGTAGTCTCATATCATTACTATATTTTATTACAGGTTAAGGATCAAACATACTTTCTTTCCCATCTTTCACTGTCACAGCTTAAAGGACTTATCTTCCCTCTTGGATGTCTCCGAAAGGTGAGGCAGGAACTTTGTGTGGCCGTATGAGGACGTGTCAGTACTTATGTAGATGTACTGTACTCTCTATGTTTCAACCTTATGTGTCAATAGTGTTTAAATTACTTTTTGTGATCCTTTAGGAAGAAGTGCGTGGGCTTGCCAAACTGTTCGGATTGCCCAACCAAGATAGAAAGGATTCACAAGGAATATGTTTTCTAGGAAAGGTATGTTTAATCATTATTGTTCATTACACAAATCTTGACGTAGCTGGATGCTAAAAATTGAAGTGATGAAATTTGCTTGGCAATGCTCGACTAGACACTATAATTGCATGTTTATTGTGTAAAAACTAGAGTTTAGCTTGAGATTGATGAATCTGTAACTGCTACAAATTTTAGCCATCTGAGTGGTTGTTGTGAGTAGACTTAAATCTACTTTTTCGAGTAGTCAGTTTTTACAATCTGAATGTCCCTGTGCGCATGGTCACAGATTAAGTTCAGCGAATTTGTTGCCAGACACATTGGAGAGGAGGAAGGCATAATACTCGAAGCTGAGACAGGGGATTTCCTTGGCAATCACCGGGGCTTTTGGTTCTATACAATTGGCCAACGCCAAGGATTACGCCTACCTGGTGGACCTTGGTATGTCCTTAATATGTGCCTGTTAGGCTGCAACAATCTTCTTTTCTCAATGTCCTTAATATCACAAGTGGTAATCTTTCTGATTTTGCATTTACTAGTTAGAATCTTGAACATTTGATTGCTTCCTACTTAGGTATGTTGTGGAAAAAGATGTGGAAAATAATGTAGTATTTGTATCAAGAAACTATTTTTCAGTCGACAAAAGAAGACGCCTGTTTCGTGTTGGATCCTTGAGATGGTTTAGTGGTTCTCCTCCAATGCAGACCACCGAACTTCGATGCAAGGTATTTATTTCTCTCTGTATTCATATAATCTGATACCATTCCCTCGTGTAGGGGGACATTTAAACCAAAAACTCAAACATATGTACTTTATATTTGAGGTTGTATACATGATTAGTGTTGCATTGACGACAAGATCATAATAGTAAAAATCTTCCGACTGTAAATGTAGATTATGGAATTCTTTTGATGAAAAGCAGTATCCCGTGCTAAAATTGACTGCCCTTGTGGTGATTTAAAGTGAAAAAAAGGCTTGAGCATCATTGTCAATGCATTAAAACTCCTATAGTTAGTTAGTTAGTTGAGATTGAAATATAGTAAGATGGTTGGGGAAATGTCAGGTTCGGCATGGACCTGGGTTTTACAGTTGCAGGTTGGGTATAGAAGTTGATGGAGATGGGCGTGAAATAGGAGTTGTCCAACTATCAGAAGATGATCAAGGTCTGGCAGCTGGGCAGTTTGCTGCCTTCTACGAGGGGTCGGCTTGCATCGGATCTGGTGTGATTTTGGAGTCATGGGACGATCAAGGGTTCCCCGTTTGCTCCAAGGCTCTGCAGATTGCGAAAATGGAAGATAAGTCCATGCTGGGGAAGCCAGTCAAGATTAAAGTGATGGAACAGAGTAAGAAAGAAGACCATCCGGTCAATTCATAAAATAAAATAAATTGAAGTTGATTTTGTTTCTTGAAATCACTGTTAGAGAGTGTTTATTGATCTTGTTTGATTGAAGAGAGGAAAACTGTTCCGCTTTCTCTAAGTTGCATTCATCATTCATGTGGAGTAATAGGGGATGTAGGAAAGGTCCAATTTGATCTATTTAGATGGTGAAGTTAATCAAACCAGGACATTTCAAACGAAATGTGTTGTTGAAATACCTATTTTTACTAAATGGTATATTTCATATATTGAAATGATGTATTTAAGCTTAATGACTAATGTATTTATATATAGTTATAAAATATATTATCATTTACATATATGAAATACTATCACTCAATTAAAATATGCATTCCTGTTGGAATGCAATTAATGTAAAACTGATTTGATTGAAATGCACTTAATATAAAACACATTTTATTCAAAATGTCTTATAAAACATCGTGTCTCACCAAACTAATATTTAGAAAATTCTTCAAACCAAAGTGGCTGTACTACTCTTTCCAACAAAATTTGGTCAAATTATATTAATACAATCTGATTTGATCGACTTGAAGTTTGGATTTAATAAATAATGCAAAATAATAAATTTCATATAATATTTGATTTAAGTAAATGAAGCAAACAATAAAACTAATCTTAATATATTTCTTTTTATCACTAATTATAAATTGAATATGTCACTGAGTAAGGAGATATGCTAATTTATATAGCATAATTGAAAATTATTCAAACAAATTCCTCCTATTAAATGAAATCACTATTAAATTCCTCCTATTAATTGTCGGGAATCACTATGGGTATGGGTTTGATAGTAAAAGAAATTGGTATGGGTTTAGATTTGGGAATCATTCTCAATTCTTGGTGTTTGGTTTATGAGATAATTTGAGAATCATTTTCAATTCTGATGAATTTTTTTAAGTTAAAAGGTTTAGAAAATAATTAAAATATTATATAAATAATAATTAATTTAATAATAAAATAAAAAGATTTATTATATTAAAAATAAATAATTTATTATCTATTTTATAAAATATAAAATATAGATAAAATAAAAGATTGTTTAATAATATTATTATCATAATATATTATAAAAATAAATAATAAAATAATATAAAATAAAATCTTAGAAATAAATAATAAGATTAATAATATTATTAATTATTGTATATATGATAATTAATATATTTTCAATAATATTATTTATTAATTAATGCATAATAATAATATAATAACGCCATTTATTTTAATATTATTATAAATAAATTAATATATAATATCAATAATATTATAAATTATTATATTGAAAAATATTGGAGTATATAATAATTAATAAAAAATAATTACAAAATCTTATAAAATAAAAAAAATAATTATTTTGGAATTGAATTTGGGAATGGGTATGAAACCCACCAACTTAGAGGGGAATGGATATTTGGGAATCAATCCCATCCCCCATTCCCATATCCATCAACCAAACGGTAGGTTTCGGAATCATTCCCATTCCTTGATTCCGAAACCCACTAACCAAACGCCCCCTAAATTAATATTATTAAACTTATAATAATATGTTATATTGTTTTATACACTTTATATCATTTGTCAATCTTATATCATGCAATTTAGGATTTTACATATCAATCAATCAAAATCACCTTATTCAAAGTGGTCAATTTAATCAGTAAACCGGTTAAACTACACACATCCCTACTTTTAGATTTAGTACCAAAAGTATTGAAAAGGGTGATGAGATCCACCAAACCAAAAAACAGTCGTGTGAAATTGTCTCAATTGGTTTAAGATATGGTTAGGGGTGGGAAAAAATACCGAAATGTCGAAATACCGTGCATATCGTATCGAAAAAATATCGAAAATACCGAAATCTTGATATACCGTTATAAACGGTACGGTATCATACCGTACCGAAGATTAACGGTACGGTAACGGTATGAGATTCTAGATATCGGGGTATACCGTCTATATACCGTACCGAAAATATAATAATAATCATAATTTATTTTATATTTTAAATAAATATTAAAATATTAATAGTAGTATTAAATTATGAATGAAAATGATTTATATGAGTTATAAACTTAGAATTAATTCAAATATAATTTATTAGATCTATAAAATTTTTAAAAACTCACTTAATTCTACGACACATTTTTAAATATTAGTTATTGATGTATAAATTATATATATATATATATATATATA